>QZLH01000733.1:14831-64238 GCA_003833135.1 Oehlia diaphana
TTTTTTTTTTTTTTTTTAAAAAAAAAAAAAAAAAAAAAAACAAGCTTTTTAAAATAAAAAAAATTAGGAGAAAAAAAAAAAAAGCGGTAAAAGTTGAGTCTTTTATAAATAGGTTTTTTTTTTTGCGGCAATTTAAATTGAAAAAGTACCGAAATGCCTAAGGGATATATTAAGGATATATTAAGGATATTATAAAAAAAACATTTATGGAAAAAAACTTACGTTTAAAATATTCAATTCCCCTTAACTTTTATTCTTTATTTCTTAAATGCTCCTCCTTGATAAATATAATATAAATAATATAAAAAAAAAAAAAAAAATTGTGAAAGTTTGTATTGTAAAAAAGAAAAAAGTATATTGTGGTGACGATCATGATGAATTTAATTTTAATTTAAATATATGTATTGTGTCATAAACATAAGAAATCAAAATACCGCAGGGGATGGAAGTGAAGAATATCACAGGTGGAATTTCCTATGAAAGAGTTGATGATATCACGACCTACTATTATATATAACAGATCTTTTTTTTTTATTTATGTAATAAATAACCATTCTTGTATGAATAATAATATATTTAAATCATATTTTAAATATGGACGTTCATGTGACTTTTTAAAATATTCGAAATGGAGATGGGATTCCGGCGTAAAGACGATTTAGATAAATTAAATAATGTATAAATATGTCTTAAAAAGGCAATCGGTTATAAGTGGAAAGAAATGGAAAGAAATGGAAAGGAACGGATGGTACAAAATTACAGTACAAAATGCAAATGCAAAATGATAAGGACAAAAAAAAAACAATGAATAAAGAAAAAAAAAAAACGAAGTAATGCAGTGTAATATGTAACAAATGTGATTTAAATACGCGTAAAAGAATTTATGATTAGAATTGATCGACAAAAGAAAGTTTAAGGTTCGTTCTACGATTCGACCCTAACTCCACATTTAGTTTATAAAGGGGTGGGGGAGATTAAAATAATTGTGATAATTGTTAGGTATGACAAATTGAAAATTCCCCGACACATGAATTTTGAATGTCAATTTAAAATAACTTAAAATATACAAAAATAATTCCAGAAATTTGTTCAAAATATTATTTTTTTTTTCTTTTTTTCTTATCGCGTGGAAGCGAATTCGTTATTTGGTGATGCAAAAGTTTACAAATTATGACATTTATTAAAAATAAAAATACGTTTAAATACACAACAATAAAGGGATCAATGAATTATACTATAAAAGTAATATATAATAATACCATAAAGCGCGAAAAAAATACCCTGAATTTCCGTGACACATTAAAGGAGTGGGAATCGAGAATTTGTCTGATAATGAATGTGTAATCGATTTAAATGATAAACGATTATAAACAAAAAACACAAATAACGCGAATCCTTGTCAAATAATCATAAATAATCAAAAATAACTTCTCGAAATAATAATAACATTATTATCGTAAAAAAAAAATCAAAACTTTGGAATTTCTAAAAAATTGAATATTTTTAAATAATTCGGTAATATTTAGGTTTAAGAATTTAAAATCCAATAATGGAAGAAATTCTTTATATCCCTCAAATTCCACTCATTGTAAATAAATAAATATTGTATGCAAGATAATGTTTTATTTTTCGCGCTCTGCAGGCTTTGCAGCAAAATATCATGCCACAATAAGTATGATTATTATTTTTAGAATTTTTAGAACTTTAGAACATTTTGAACTCAAAAGATTTAACTTAAACAATGAAAATAAGAAAACCCTTATAATTTTGTGAAAGTATTTACAATTTGTATAACGACATACTAATATACTTATTTATATATATTATACAATTATTAGTAATTAGGTATGGTAAAAATTTACCTAATTTATATATATTTTTACATATATATATATATATATATATATATATATATATTAACATATAATTTTTAACAAACAAATGATTTACATCACAATCTAAATTGTATATATAAAAATAAAATAAAAATAAAATAAAAATAAAAATAAAAAATAAAAATAAATCAACAAAATAAAAAATCTTGGCTTTCATACCAACATAAAATTTTTTTACATTTTGACATTTAAAGAATTCCATAAATCGATTCTGTCCTTCCAAATATTAAATTCAATGACTCTATATTTTTACTACTATTACTAAATAAAGCCAATTAATTTAATTACCCTGACCGAATTTTCTTCTGATTTCCGTTATTTACTTTTTCTTTGGAATTGGAACGATTCCTATAATTTCCTTTATTGTTGTGTTTCAATGTGTTAATTGTAATGTGTGTATTTGTACTTTGTGTGTAATTTGTGTGTGTGAATTTCCCCAATTTTTATACATTAAGGCACGTTTTACTAAATTATTCAATAATAATGAAAACCTGTTTTAAGAAAATATTTATTTTTATTTATTTATAATTTTTTTTCGGCTAATTTTGTAAATTATATATCATTAACTGCGCTTTATCTCCAAATTAATTTCTTTCATCCTTTCATATCTTTAACAAATTAAGTTAGGTAAACGGTTAATTTATTTGAACAATGATTCGGTTATTATTTTCCCTTTTTTTTTTTATTACTGCGCAAACCATTCGTCATGTTTTTGTAATTTGTTTATATTTTAATAACTTTAATAATTTTAAAACGAGGGGCGGAACAAAAGAACTTCCGAAGAATTTTTGCTTTGTAAAAAAATTAAGGAGTATGAAAAAAAAAAAAGTTAATCATGGATTTTAACTTAACCTAGTCATTTAGTTAATAAGTTAAACTTAATATCATGTGACTTTTAACTTTAAATGAATCATTTTATGGAAATTTGGCCAACTTTATCATCATTACTATATACAGTATAAATTAGAAAGGAAATCCTCCTCCACCATTAAAATTTCCTTTTCCAAATCCTTGAAATATTGGTGGTTTCTCTTTAGAAGGTATTTGTTGTTTAACTTTTGGTGTTTCTTGACCATGTGGTAATAATTCATCATTATCTGGTCCGGCAATCGGTCGATGTCCATAATGATCAGGACGTGTTTGATCATCAGGTACAATAGGATCAAAACGTGCTCCAGGAGGTATGCTTCCTTGAGGTAATCTTAATTGTTGTGTTTGGTCATCGTTTTGTTGGATTTCTTGGCTTTCTGAACGAAATCCTGGATGTTGTGGTCCCATTATCATACCTCCTCTTTCTATTTCATCTCGTCTTGTTGGATCTGTAATTGATTCAAGTGGATTTTTTCTTGTATCAGTTTCTTTTGAGTTTGATGGTTGATTTGATTTATCTTTTTCTCCTAATGGAAAACTCATTTTTTTTTTTTTAGCAAAAAAAAAAAAAAAAAAAAAAAAAACATTCTGAGAATTCTGAGAATGTTGATGGATTTATTATTAAAAAAAATTCAAACCGACATCATAATGATCAAATGATTTACATATTCATGTTGAATTCCCTGTGGCGTCCAAAATTAAAATGAACTTTTTTTAGAAACATTTTATAGTAGACATATTTTTATTGATTTATTAGGAAGTGATAATTTCAATAATTTCAATTTTTGTAAAATAAAGAAAATTTATAGTAGACATATTTTTTAATTGATTTATTAGGAAGTGATAATTTTAATAATTTCAATTTTTGTAGAATAAAGTGAGAATTTCAAATAAATTTCAATTGTTGTTAATAAATAAAGAAAATTTATAGTAAACATATTTTTTATTGATTTATTAGGAAGTGATAATTTCAATAATTTCAATTTTTGTAGAATAAAGAGAGAATTTCAAATAAATTGAAAATTTATAGTAGACATATTTTTATTGATTTATTAGGAAGTGATAATTTTAATAATTTCAGTTTTCGTAAGATAAAGAGAATTTTCAAATAAATTTCAATTTTTGTAAAAATAAAGAGGATTTTTTTAGATCATAACCTTTTTTAAAAAATTTCATATGTTATTTTAAATCAATCATATTTTTGAAAATCGGGTTATCATAATAAATAAATTAAATTTGTAAAATTTAAAGGATCTTTTTTTAATTCGTTAATTCGTTAATGTAATTTCCCTTCCGAAATTTCAGTGTAACCTAACCAGTTATGTACAATAAAAAAATTTTTTTTCGATAATCAAAAAAATAAATCAAAATCAGTTTTTTTTTTAAAAAAAATAATTAAATAATTAAAATTTATATTTATAAAAAAAAAATGTTTCTTCTTTCACATAGAGTACAACGAACTATTATAACGAACTCTTTCAATACATTAACACGAATATTTAAACCACAGAAAGTAAGTTTTTTCTTTTTTTAAAAAAAAATACTTCCAAAGTTTTACTCATTTTATTAACCAATTTAATAAATTATTTTTTAATATTTATATATAAAAGTTACAAATTTCTTTTATTAATTTTCGTCAATTAACTACAATTAAAAAAAAGAAGGATCAAGATTTATCTCAAAAAGATTCAGATAAAAAGTATAAACCTCCCGCTTTAGGAGTTAACCCTGCTTATGATGAAGCACTTAAATATATTTATGAGGATAAAGCACAAAAATATGAAGAAATACGATTAATTGATATAATGATAGAAAAATTAATGAAAAATAGAAGAAAGTAGGTTCGTGATAATAAATTTATTAAAAGGAAGAAGTAATTTGGATGATATTTTAACCCCACTATCAAATAACTTTAAAAATTCATTATTCTAATAATAATTTTTATAAGTGAACAATTTGATCAAGATTTAAATGAACTTAAAAAGAAGAAATATAATTTACAAGTTTTAGCCGAAATAAATGATCCAGAAGTTCGATGGAATTTTAAAAATGGTAAAAGTAAGTCTTACTTTTATTTTAGTTTTGGTTTGATTTGATTTGGTTTGGTTTATATTTTATATTTTACTGATTTTTTAAGATCAAATTTATAGTTGATATGAGTATACCTGTTTATCGTCATTTACGAGAGAAATATTGGAGAAAAGAACCTCTTCATAAATTGGTAATTAATAATTTACTTGTGATGAGCTAGAATATCTTTGAAGTTGTTAAAAAAGTATCTCTTATTTAGATGCAACGAATAACACAAATGTATGTTGTTCCTGATGTATTCCCTACCTTGTTACCTATGATTGATCTTGAATTTAAATTTAAAAATGATATAATTGAGCCCGGTGTTTTTCTATTCCCTGCTCAAGTGAGTTATATAAAATATATAATATATATAAACACATACATACATATATGTTTAAATTTTTTCCCCCTTTTCAATTAAGACAAGAAAAGAACCTACAGTGATTCTAAACAATTTTCACGAAGAAACACTTTTATACACACTTATTATGGTTGATCCAGATATGCCTGATGCATTGAATAAAACCTATCAAACAGAATGGCATTGGCTAATAACTAATATTCCTCTTAATGTAACAAAATCCGATATTTCCGGTGGTGAAGTAATTTTACCTTATATTCCTCCTCATCCACCTAAAGGAACAAAATATCATCGTTATACTTTAGCTATTTTAGAACAACCTAATAATCAAAAAATTATAATACCTGAAAATATGGGTCGTGTTAAGGATGTTAGAGAATTTATGAGTGAATATAATTTAACGTTACGTGGGGCTTCTTTTTTCCGTGAAGTTTGGGATGAAGAAGTTAGCAAAATTTATGCTAATATTTTAGGTAATATTCAGAAGGAATTAAGTAATTTCATTTTTTTTGCGTATTTAATTTATCTTTATAATATATAAATTTATTTATTTATTTAGGTATTCGTGAACCAAAATATGGTAGACATCCAAAGGTTGATCAATACTTGGATGAAACTGGATCGAAACAACAAAAATACACAAATTTTTAGAATAAATCATATAATTTATTTATCAAAATAAAGCAAGCATTTTTAAAAGAAATACATATATTTTTTTATTGTTACCTTAAGTTATACATAACTAAATTAAACAGTAATATTAAAGTTTGATTCAACAATATTCTTTTTTCATACTTACTAGAGGGGCGGTTGAATACAAACTAATTTACTGATAGGACATATGTAATTGATACATTTTATTAACGGAAATTATATCTATCAATAATCTATTTTTCAAATAATCACATACATCCTTATATTAACAATATAAAAATAAAATGATGGGATTATTTGCTATAAATACATGTGCCTTTTGATTATGACAAGCTTAACAGAACTGATTATACAAACGTCAAGAAAAAAAAATATAAAGATTATTATAGATAAGAGAAACTCTTACCAAAAAAAAAGTTTTAATATATGAAGCACACATTACCTTCCATCGATTGTTACAAACTATACATGTGACAAATGTTGTCATAGGTTCATCGGCACTTCGAGTCTGATAAATATTTATAAATTAATTTCGACTTAATTTCAACCTTTGATTATAAAAAAAATCACATAAAATCACACTCACCTGCATTTGAAAATAAGTTGTTTTTCTTTCTCCACACTAAATATATAATTGTCTGATTATTATTAAATGAAAAAATCTAAATCTGTTCCTCAAATTATAATGATGGTACTGACCTTTCCGCAACGAAACATGTTTGTTTCTGCTTGTGTTGGTCCCGCACCTCTTGCCTTGAAAAGGTTTGCTTGTTGAATTTCCCGATCTCGGGCTTTCTTTTCCTCAGATGCCATTTCCTTTTGTTTCGAGTATAATTTACGATTATTAAATGAAGAGGCATATATATATATAAAAAAGACTTTTATATAAAATATTATTTACTTCTTTAGTCATAACGCAAAATTTCTGAACTGTAATGTCTCCAGATACAACACCCTTTCTAAGACCTGGATTCTTTTTATCCTTGAGATTGGAAATCATACCACGCAATTTATCACGATATTGTTTTTCAGGTTCTCCGTCAAATTGATCGAGAACTATTTGCTCTATTTTTTTAGCACGATTAAGAATTATGTCAATTCCTAAAAATTAAACAAAAAGTTAATAAAATACTTAGTAATTTACAAATATCAAATAAGTAATTTCTTATTACCATTGTTTGAATCAAATGCCAATGAATCATATAATAATTCTATGCATTTATCACGTGTACTATCTCCTGTGCTATACCCGACATTGTCTTTTTTGAAAGATCGATCGCCCGTATTATTAATAACTCTATCGTTTTCTGTTTTTGGAGTACTCGGTGATGGGGAACTATTTTCACTAAAAGAATTCTCAAGTTTAACCGAACTTGGGGAAGGGGTACTTATTTCTCCTTGAGAATTTTCACGCTTATTCTTAATCGAAGATCTATCGATAGGTTGTGGTTTAACAAAGCCACCATCGTCAACTTTGACAGTGTCAGAATTGGTTTTTGGTGAATAAATTGATTTTGATGGATCACTTTGTTGAACTGCAGTTTTCCATTTTTTAACAATATCTTTAGCGAGTCTTGCAATATCTGCGTTAGAGTGTGAACGTTGTTTTCCAATAAAGACTCCAATATCTGTCTTCTATTATCCGATTAATTATAAATCGGGAATAACATATTAATAACTTTCATTATTTTTAAACATCTAAAAAATAACTAAAAGCTTACTTTCAACAACTCTTTTGTTGCGACTACTTCATCGTTGAATTTCTTCATTATTCCAAGGATAGCCTATATTATAAATATGAAATATCTATATTAAAGACTTATACTTAAATTTTTGAAATATGAAAAATTAATTTAGGAAAAAACAAAAAGCTTTTCCTAGATTTCATATTAACAGTTAATCATTTACAGAGGTCTTCTCTTCGCTGATCGCTTTGGCTAACGATTTCTTTAATTGTACTACTTCGTCGATATTCATGGTATTCAAAATAACTTTTTGAAAGGAAAAGTTCGTAATAAATATTTATGAGACCAAAAAAAAGAAGGTGAGAGAAAGAAATTGTAGCAGCTTTTTTTGAACCGTTATTAAAAACATAATGATCTACGTTGTAATTTATATTTATTTCTTGTATTACGTATATTACATAAGACTTCATTTTGAACATAGCATTCAGGGATTGCAGCCAAAACGGGATAAAACTCGTTGTAGTGTGTATAATTAATAAAATTTTCAAGATAATCTATTATATTATTTATATAAATTTGTTTTAAAAAAATTTTCGATTTGTTAAAAAAATGCCCAAGAAAAGTAAACATAAAAAAAAGGCGCAACAAGAAGACTTTAAAGTAAGATTATGAAATACTAAAAGTTTTACAATACCAATGATTTATTCTTATTTTTTAACTTGAGAAGAAACCGAAATTGAAAGTTGGAAAAAAGAAACAACAAGCTAGTAATTTTACGGATACTTCTTTTAAATCGCGAGGTATACTTTATTATCTTTTTTAAGTTGTTTCATATTTCTTTATTGAATCAATTTAAATTTTAATAAATAAATTTATTTATAGCAATATCTTTGCCAAGTCAAAGTATTACCGAAGATAAATCGAATGAAATAACAAACTCCAGAAATTTAACTTTAAATGAACTATTGACACAATTAAAACATTATAATTCTGGAATGCGAAAAGGTTTGTTTACTCAATGTTATTTATAGTTTCCTTTGCAAATAAATCTATTAAGGATTTTAACTCTTTATTTATTTATTTTTTTTAAAAAAAAAAGATGCCATCATAGGCTTAAAGGATTTTTTTCGCGTTAATCCGCATATTTTATCACAATCTTTATCTTTAGTTGTGAATTCTCTTTTGCGATTGTTAATTGATGATGTAAGACATACTTAATAATTTATTTAAAAAAAAGTCGCGCCACATTAAATTAATTTTCAATTTTTTTTTATAGAATAAATTTGTAAGAACGACATTGTTGTCATTTTTTACAGAATTTTTTATATCCATGGAAAAAGTAAGTTACTTATACTCTCTTTAAATTAGGTTTATAATACCTTATCATTCGAGGTTTATGTTTCTCAAACATGTCTTGTAGTCGGAACTGAGACCTTTCCTTCCAATCCTAATTATATATACTTGTTCGGCAATTACACATATTTATGAAGATATACGTGCCGATTCAATCAAGTTTATGGAATTATGGCTTAATATTGCACCCGATATCATCGTAGATGGATTTTGGCAACGGGTAAATTCCTTTAAATTTTTAATCTTTTAAATACATCTAATAAAAAGAGATTTTAATTTACAAGGTGGTACCTAATTATATTGGACTTTTAACAACTGATTCGAATACGATAGTTACTAATTCAGGTGATTAAAAATTCATATATAAATTTCATTTACTTATATTTTTTTAATTTAATATATATAAAAATTTTTCTTTTAGTATCCAGTATTGTTACACCTTTGACCAATTCACAAAATCAATTTTGGTCGCATGAAGTAAGTAAATAATTTTAATCTGTAATATATATGTATTTTTTTCTTTTTCACGCTATTTCTTCATATTTACATTGAAACTAATTTTAAGTGTGTATCAGGTTAAAATTGAAATTTTATCGAGTTTCCATAAACTTTTAAAATATGGTTTAATTGATGATGATGATGATGATTCAATGTAATATAAATGTGATTGTCTAATATATTTTTACGCATTTAACTTGGCTAATTTATATAAAAATTTTTGGTATGATTATCAGGCAATTTAAACAAAATGTTTCAATTGATTGGGAACAAGTTCATGGAAAGGTTAGTTATTAAAATAATGTTTAAAAAAGAGTATAAGTATATATACATTAATTAATATATTTTAATATAGGTCGAACTTTTACCTTCACATCCGTTGAGATCATCTCTCCTACCACATTTGTCTCAATCAAAGTCAAAATATACCACGCAATTAAATCTGTTCAATAATTCATCATCTTTAATAGCAGAAAATAAAAATGAACGGATTAACATTAGCAAAATATTATCGCGGAATGAAACGAATAAGAATATAGAAGAAAATTTCGATGTTTCAACTGTCCAAGGTCGTTTATCTGGTGCAAAGGTTCGATTTATGTTAATTATTTATACTTTTGCGTATAGTTATTTTATTCTTAAGATTTCTTTGAATTAGGATCTTTTAAACGTCATAAACCCAATCCTCCTTGCGATTTGGTTAGATACCGCACCATCAATTCTCGGTACGATTTCAATTAATCAAAATTCTTACTCATTAAAAATAATCCATCTTGTACTAAAGATTATGGTCGTACTCTGGAGGTCAACGATAAGATATGAACTGATAAATCAGGTTTGTTACATAAAAAAGGGTTCTTATATATATCCAAGTGTAACATATTCATGATTCTATTCAAATAGGAATTTACGGACAAACAATGGATCGAGTCACAATTAAAGCAATTACTTAAACATTATGTAGTTTACTTTCCTTTCGGTGCTGAATCCACGAGTATTCGTGATGAGAAGGTTTGTCGCTTAATTTTTCTTAGATATATTTTAATTGATTATCGTTAATAAAAAATTATTTATTTCGCATTATTTACGTTAAATTGTTATAACAATTGTGTTTATATAAATATTATTTAGGTTGAATCCACTTTGCAAGAAATGAATTTATTATTTTGCGAATTAACATCATTCTTTTTGAACATATCCACGTTAAAAAATAAAGAAATGGATTCAAAAAATGATAAAAAATCCTCTCATAAAAAAAGGAAAAGGACTGAAGTTTCAAATTCTTTTGAAGCTCAACCACTTTGGATAGAACAAGTTGTAGAATATATTTTACATGTTTTAGGTTTTGAGGTATTTAAAATTATATTAATTATTTACATATAATTTTATCAAATATTTAATAATCTTTTTATAATTTAGTCAAACAAAGCGCTAATGACATCATCAACTAGTGATTTCAAGGCTGATCATTTGAAAACTTTATTACCAACAATAAAGAGTTTACTCAATTGTTTAGAAGATGATAAGCAAGAATCTATTTTCAAGGTAACTCATTTTTAATAATGAGATTATCTAAATAAATCGAAAGTTAACTTTTAAATTCTTTTAGGCAATTATTGATTATTCAAAAAGATGTCGCTCTCAATCAACAAAAAGAATCTTTATAGATTTCATTTCGAAATTGTTGATGGTATTTATTTATTTATTTATTTATTTTTTATATCTTTTAACTCTTTTAACTAAATAAAAACATTTATAATTTATTTTAACTATTTTTTTTCCCCCTCCCAGTTGCATGAAACTTCACACTCTAAAGGCCTTTTTCGCATATATAATGACACTTCACTTGCTGAAGAAATTCAAACCTGGGCATTGAATTTACCTAAATTATTATGCGAATTAAAAACAAACAATATTGAAAGTATCGAAACGAGCCAGGTATATAATATATGATTATTTATGTATCTAAATTTTATTATATAAACATTAATGAATCTTCCTCATAATCTAGAAAATTCTTCACGTTTTGTGCGACTTTGCAAAAAGAAGTGGTAAAGGAACATTTAATGATGAGGTAATATGTTTGTCTCATTTTTACTATAAAACATTCTCGCGTGATAATTCAAAATTTATTTTTTTCGCAGAATATGATACAAATTCAAACGGCACTAATCCCTTTCCTTCACGTGGACTTACCTAATAAAGGTGTGTGTGTGTTTATATATTAAAACTATAACTTCCAAAAATTGATTATCTTACAATAGAATCTTTACTTATTTCAGGACCACTCTTCGGACCTTTCATTTATTTACCACAAAATCTTCAACGAAAAACCATAGATTTCCTTTTCTATTGTCCAAAAATTATTGATAAAATGAAATATGCATTGGAGAATGTTCTAAATAGAGAAGAGACCGAACCTATCAGAAATTATGCGATCTCTTTGTTATATAGGAAATTTTAATTTCATTATAAATTCTTATAAATTTATAAAAAAAAAAATATTCAATAAAATTATATTAAATTCACTTAACGTTTATATGTATTTGTAAACGAAAGGAAAAAAATTATTATACATGTTCTTATCTTATTTCTAAAAAGTTCAACAATCATGAGCCTTTGCAATTATTATACATTAAACTTATTAAGCTCTATGTGAACTTTTCTTAACGCATATTATCTATGACATAAGGAAACAAGATTAAGAAAAAAAAAAAATGTTTAATGCTTTTAAAGTCCAAACAAGTGTTAATTATTATATAATATATCTTTTTGTAACCAGCCGTATAAATAACAATTTTCAAGCTATATACTGCCCAATGAACAATCATAATGAATTAATGTACTGAATACTCTCTACATTCAGTCTTTTTCTAATATTTTCTCTTTCTTCTCTTTCTTCTCTTCAATTTTGCTAGCATCATTATTTTCTTCTTCGTTTGATGTTGAGCCCGATGTTCCATTTGTTGAAGGAGACGGCATCTTTTTCTTTTCTGATGATTTAGCTTTTTCAGCAATAATATTACAAAATGTTTTCACATTAGCATTAACCCATTGCACCACGATCGGTGTAAATATTCGAATTTGTGTTTTGCACCACTGAATAAACAGCTGACCATGTTGTTTCACAGATTCAGGTGCATATTTATGATATAATGGAACTACAAATATTATTTCAAGTGATGATAAGAATTCCGAAAAAAAAATCCAAGATGAAAAATAATGAGAAATAGATGTATTTCTTCTTTTTACCTGCATCCCTTTTAGTTTGTACCACTTTTTTAACAAATTTGCGGCAAACTAAAAACCAGAAAGGTACACTTACCGATCCTACAAATATTATTGATTTTAAATGAGAAAGAAGACATTTTAAAAATGTATAATAAACCGAAAATTAAACAATAGGCACGTTTAAACTTAACCTGATGGTGCAAATGGCATAGAGAAAATCCAAGATATTGGACTAAACCAATCTTGTGGAAGATAAAAAACTGGCGAGGATCGATACCATATTACCATAACAATTTGTATACCATTGGTAGCCACCCATAAAAATGTAGTAAATTTGATTTCAAAAGATGTTTTTAAATAACCTAATGACGTTGCTGTATAATATTGGAAATACTCTCAGTATAATATATAACGAATTAAATTAAACTTATTATTGAAATAATATTACTGATTTTTTCTAATTCGCTCATTTTGCTATCCAATTTGCGTCTCAATTTGGCCCATTTAGCAAATTCATCCTATGATAAAAAAAAGAGTAGATTAAATATAATAATCGCGTATTATTTTATCAAAAAGGTCAAAATATAATAAAAATTCCTAATAAATATGTTCTAATACCTGAGAACTTGTTCTTGCTAAATCATGTTTAATAGTCAATATATCTCTCTTAGTTTTTCTCTGTTTTTGGACTCTCTCCCTTTCAAAAGCATTTAAATAAACGCCATATGCCTTGTATAATTTAATAAAAAAAAGTTATTATCGTTCTATAATAATAATATGATAGAGCACAGAACATACCAAACTCGCGATCTGCGAATATCCGAACCAAAGAATAAATTCCGTTATAAGGACAACTAATGCAATGGCAAGGGCTAAGGACATTTTACTATGCGTAGCATGGAAAATTTGGTGTTATAATAGTATTAAATATTAAATAGTAGAAAGCTTCGTTAATGACGCGCTAGGATATAAGGGATGCTTATAAAAAAAATTTTTTTTTTTTGACAATAATCGGTCGGATAATTTACCCTGATTTGGTTAATTCGATGAAACAACGTTTTTATCGGGCCATAGCCCATAGGTTTAGTGCGACTAATAATAAAAAAATTTTAAGGACTTTTGGGATCGCTGAATTTATCTACTTTATTATTTGTGAATGACACTAACAGTCACGTGAATTTATGTATTATCACATGATAACGAATATGTTATACCTTCCAAGTTCTAAGTTCTAACATCATTATTATCAATCAAATTTGAGAAACTTTAAATTGGATGTCCTGAACAGACATAACGAGTATAGCAGACTGACTATGTTATTATATGCAAAATATGACGATAAGTTTCACTCATTCTAGTTAGATTTTTTTGGAGAAAAAACATTCCGTAATTCGTTTATTCGAACATCAGCCTTAGACAAAAAATGATTAAATGTTAACAATAGATCACAATATAAACCAAAGATTATAATATTTGATTCATACCAATTGTTCCTCATTTTTTTTCGCTGGGTCAAAGGGAACGCTACAATTAACGATTCCTTCCAATGTAATATGCCAGCCGGGTCTTCTTTTAGCCAACTCTTCAGCAGTTTTATTAACTATTGATTTCCCATCGCCGGTAATCCAAGCACAATACCATCGATGTTCTAGTTCAGTATCAAACTTAAGATCAAGTGATACTATTATGTTATCATTAACATTGCTATCGCTAGTATCCTCCGCAGTCTGTTTATTATTATCTTCATTATCCCCTTTGTCCTGTTGTTGGATTTCTCTCTGTTTTGCTATATTCCGATAATTAAACAATGCGCAATTACGAAAACAAAAAGGACACTTTAGCATATCTAAGCCGTTAATTAATTCATATTCCCATCTAAATAACGACAAACACCCCGCAGCTGCTAAAATGTCTCGTTCAACTGTCTTTGACTCTTGAGGCATCACAGAGATTATAGTTTCTATAAACTCCTCAGTCTGGTTGAAAAGGTCAGAATTTGCTATGCTTCAAATGAAACACTTAATCATTGAAAAAATGACTTACTAATTCTGTCTTTATAATCGGTAATTTGTCGTTTAGTTGTATTAAAGACAATGTACGTGCCTGAAATTCTTTCAAAATCTCTACATGGACGGAAAGTGGTATCTTGTATATATAATCTAAGTTGTAAATATACAACAAAAAATTAAAAATTCGGTACAAAAATATATATTATTTCTGAATTAAAATTTGACTTTCAAACCATCGCAATGACGCTCCCGCCATGGACAAGTAATTGAGTGTGCACTGGTCAATCCTTTGTGATATTGTTCTATCAAACGCTCCTCTATAAAAGCAGGAAAAAAGGTTAGCAGATTAACTATTTCAGAAATAAATAAATAAAAGTGTGTTATACCTAATTCAATATCGGATACTATTTTCACTAACATACATTCACCACAATATTCACATTTGAGCCAATCTTCATCAATATTAATCCAGCCATATTTTGCGCATTCTACGGGACTTAAAAGATCCGGTTTAACAAACCAGGTTGAATCGTATAAAATATTAAGAATCATTAATTTATATCATTCTATTATTTTTTATAAATTGATTTTTAAAGGATATCATAAAAGTCGCAAGCCGACGCATAAAATCATTTTTATCTATTGGATTATATAATATTTTTGTTTTATCTGGTGTAGATTCGTCATTTGGGGCGAGTTTGATCTGTTTTATTCTAGAAAAAGAATAAGAAAAAATCGAAAGAATAAATATAGCAGATAAAAAAACAATTTTTAGATACCTTGATCCGGTTGTTATTTCAGACTGACCAGATTGACTATGGTTTTTCGATTCTCCAGTAGTACTTTCAAGCAAAGCAGAAAATGCTCTTTTAGTGGCCTTTATTAACTCTTTATCTGCCATAATATAGTATTTACTTGTTATGACCTGTATATTTTTTATATACGTGTAAAGTCATGTGATCCGATTCAAATTAATGACGCGTTTTACAGTCAAACCTCTAATTTTCATTGTCTATAATATTGTATATAATTTCGCGATGTAACGTATACCGATACTTTTTCTTGGTCCATAAGTTTATAGTAACATATATTAAGATGTACTGATATTTTAGCTACACTAGTATTAATTCGAGCCAGTACTATAAAATTGGCCCAAGTAAAAGATTTAATTTGAACCCTTGCGGTTTATTTTTGCCGAAATTTGATTATCTTGGCCCATTAATCGGGTGGCACTTGCTCCGCATTATGAATTACTCGTAATATATTCAATGTATAGAGGTTTGACTGTACCTGGGTACTATGCAAGAAAAATTATAATAATATGGAGTCTTAATAATTATAGAAATTATAGAGAAAATAGTTCTCTTAATATCATGAAGTTGCATCATTGAAATAAAAAACTCAAGTAGTCGTCATTGTGCTCAGCCATTAATGCCAACTAACTAATATACTGATATGTATAATACTCAAATTATGATGCGAAAACATTAAAAATTAAAGATTGATTATAATCAAATTGAGTTTATTATCAGTGATAAGAAAGAAAACTTCATTTTTATTATAGGATTTAATATAAGCCACTTAAAAGATTGTGTTAATCATAATAAAAAAAATTATACATTCATTAAAAAATAATGAAGAGTTACTCAATGATCAAATCGATTATCTTCTTATTTCATGATTAAAACCTATTAACAAAAATATTTAGTATTTAAGCCGGTTTTTTCGGCAATAATAAATCGATTAAAGTACATACTTGGCAAATTTTTTTGATCCCTTTTGTATTTTCTTCTGAACTTTAAGGACATTAAAGCGTACGGTCTTGGAAAGAGGTCTATTATAAGCCAAATAAATGACAAAATTTTTTTTTAACATTTCCCATCAATTATATAAATAATAGCGTATGTCCTAGCAAAGTCAATAACATTATAACAACTTTACTTACCGGCACTGTCCCATAGTCACTGTATCGCCGGGCTAAATTATCGACAAAAATATGTTAATAAAGAATAAAAAATTTCCATAGCACCTCTAATAAATACCTGAACACCAATAAATGCTGGCGATAAATGAGCAGCCACATTCCTATGACGTTTTTCATAACGGTTGTACTTTTTAATATAATGCAAATATTCCCGACGGACAATGATAGTCCTTTTCATTTTTGTAGAAACCACAACACCGTTCAAAATACGACCACGTATGGATACCATGCCAGTCCAGGGACATTTTTTGTCTATATAATGTCCCTCAATGGCCTCTTTTGGTGTCTTAAAACCGAGACCTACATCCTTATACCAGCGAGTATTCTTTTTCTTACTTTTACCCTTCGTAATTAATTTGGCACTTGTGAAAATATTGGGTTGTTTTTGAAAAGCCCTTTCGATCTGATTAAAATTTTAATCATATAATATCAATTACATTATTTATAACATTAGCATTATCCCACAAACATTATCTCAATTTTTGATTAAACGGTAAACAAGCATACTTGTTCAGACATGTTGCTTAAAAGTCCCTTAAGAACAGGCCACAGAACGATTTTTTAGAAAAAGATTGATCGAAAGAAGTTTTTTCTGATAATTATTTGAGAGTAATTTGCAATTTGATTGGATGATCAAAAAAATTGTACATCGCAATTTTGATTGGATGTGACTAGAATTAAACTTAAGTACCAGAATTAAGGAGGGGTATTAATCGAAAGTAAAATTTTTATATCTAGCAAAATACCTGGATCTTTTAAAGCAGTAACTCAAAAATGCAATGCTAAACAGTAATTTATACTTTCAAATTGAAATGCATTGGATATTCCAATTATAATTCAATCTGTTCAATTAAACTATTAATATAAGTTTTAAGTCTTAATTATTTTTTATAAAATATTAATATAAAATTAAAACATAAAAGTTTAATAGTATATTGAAAATTTCCAATTTTATACAAAAATTATATTGTATAAACATTAATAAAAATCAAGAAAGAGATTTTTTAAAAAAATTTTTTGCAAAATTTTATTTCTAAAAAAAATATAAAATAACAATATAAGTTGTTTTAAAGTAAAGTTGCAGGTGAAATTTACAAATTTAAAAATTTAAATAACTATTTAAATTGAAACAATTTAAACAGTTTTGCTAAAAATATTTAAAAATAAAATTGCAAAAATGTTAAATATAGCAAATTATAAAATTTTATTTAAACAATTTATTATTATATAAATAATATAATAATTTTATTATTTAATTTTTTTTTTATTAATTACAACACATTTGCTAATTTATTAAAACTAGTTTATTAAAACAAAGAATACAAAATATTGCCAAATAAAAGTATTGCTATAATTCTAATATTATTAACTAATAAACTATCTGTCATATTTTAAGATATTTCATATGTATACTAAGTAGTAAATGTATGAAATATCATGTTTTTAGCTAAATGGCCTCACTTTTTTCTATAGTATAAAATGATATAAATAATAAAATTCAAGACATTTGTTATAAGTGATTATGAATAGTCTTTAAAACCTTTGATAATATAAATGAAGTTACATATAATAAGAATATTACAGTCGAACCTACATGTAATCACCTCCTATGTAATCACAACTCTTTGTAAACACACAATTTTATGTAACTGACTTAAAATTAATTAGAATACCCTTTTATAATTATGTATATTATATAATCACTATTACTGAAATAATCATGTAACATATATATTAGTTTTATTAATATAAAATCTTCCTTATAATCACAAAATTTCTGATTAGTTTAATTATCAGTTATTTGATTGGTAGAAATTGTGTTAGATACACAAATGCATAGCATCAATGCATAGTATACACTTTTTACATAATACATTTTATTTAGTATTAAAATTTATTATATTTATTAAAAGACAATATTTAGCTATTAGTATAATAGTAATAATATTAATTACCAAATTTGTAATTGAACATAGGTTAAACAGATTAAACATATATAGAGGCCTCATTCCAAGTAATCACACTTCTATATAATCACCGATTTTCATATAACAGACTTAGTGATTATATAGAGGTTTGACTGTATTTGAATTTGGAATTAGAGCATGCTAATTGAATATAAAATGTAATAATTATAAATTTTCCTGCAAATTAAAGTAAATTAAAACAAAGTTTGTATATATTTTCTAATATACTTATCATTCAAACATCTAGATAGATTTCAAACAGAGGTCTATATATAAAATATAAAATCTCACTATACAATTTGCAAACAACAATATAGGGTAAAGTTTATAAAGCTGCATAGATTTGATTTACTTTTCTGAGTTGGTGAATTAATATAAATATCAAAGACCTATTATATCCAGTAGTCTAAAAGTCTTGTTTATGTAAAAAAAAATTTTTTATTAAATATATAATAATACTAAAAATCCATCCTTCTATAATTACTTAAAATTGCATTACTAAATATAAGCTTTATACTTTAATAAAATATAAATAAAATAAAATAATAACAAAAAATAATAACAAAAACTAATACTAAAAAAATAAAATAAAAAATAAAAAAAAATAGTTTAATATGCAATGAAAAGAAAAATAAAATGACATTTTGCAACTTAAAATAATAATTTTATTCTTATTTTTGACAGCTTTTAGTATATATAAATAGAAGTAAATAAGATCAAAAGGTATAATTATCCGTTATTTAAAAATAGCAAAAATTGTATTTTACAAAAACTAAATATTCAGCCAGTAATTAAATTATTATAAAACCAAACCTCTATAATAAAAAAAAATTTAAATAAAATGTGATTTTATGATTAAATTTTAAATTTATAAAAATTAATCTCTATTTATTAAAAGAAATTAATTTATAAAATAAAAAAAAAAGTCTTAATTTTTAGATTATATAAGTATTACATAACATACAGTATATATTAATCAATCAGAAATTAGAATTGTTTATAATAATAGTAATTACAGTATAATATAATATTTCAATAAATATTAAATTTACATATTTATAAATATACTAAAAAATTTTGAAATAGTAACTTTTTTTTTTAAATAATATAAAATAATATAAAATCTTAAATATATATTTTTATTTATATGAAATAAAAAATTACTTTGTATTATATTACAATAAATATTAAAATTAAAAAAATAAAATTATTATCATTAGATTTTTTTTATTACTGTATAATAAAACTTAATAATATAAATTTTATTAAATTTAAATTATTAGTTATTTAAAAAAACAGAAATCTATTTGTATAATTAAAATTTTTGAAAAAGAATTTTTTTATGATTATTTTTTCTATTTTATTAAAATTTAAATTTTATATATTAACAGAAATATAAATATAAATAGTTACCCTTTTGTTTGAAATCATTTATCATTCTTATTTTTTTTATTTTGTTACTTTTCACATCAATACTTCTTCTATTGAATAATTCTTAACTTAGTTTTCTATATCATTCTTATTTTTTTTATTTTGTTACTTTTCAGTTTTCACATCAATACTTCTTTTACTGGATAATTCTTAATTTAGTTTCTTCATCATTCTTATTTTTTTTTGTTACTTTTCACATCAATACTTCTTTCACTAGATAATTTTTAACTTAGTTTTTAAAATATACTGTTATTCTACTTTAGTAATTATTTTGCTTTATAGGTTAATTAATGTAAAATATTATAAGTAAAAAATATTAAGCACTTTTATATCACCCTTACTTAATATTTTTTTATTAACCTATGAATAAAAAGATTATTATCAAGTAAAGTCAACTAATTAAAAAAAAATTATACAATATAATAATATTTATTTTATAGAATAGTATATAATTAACTTGTATCAGATTTTTTGCATCTAATGGTATTTTATAATTAATATTATCTTCTATTTGTCTTCAATAATCACATATTTGTTATAGTTCAGATGACATAATTTATAATAAAATTTGAGCATATGTAGATGTTTGTGAATAACTCTACTATTTACAAATACAAGATAAAGATAGGTGAGATACTAACTAATTTGTAAATATAATAATTACCTGTTTTTCTTTGTACAATATTATATTTTTTGCATAATATTAAATGATATGCAAAAAATATAATATATGCAAATATTGGCATAAAAATGCTGAGTTTTTGGGTAATTATTTCTAATAGTTGATATGTAAGTCAAATCAGTATCAAAATATAAGGCTATTAGAATAATATTATATAAATTCTTTAATTCTTATAGAATTTATGAAAAGGTTGCTTCAGTTTTATCTTTTAAAATTGCGGTTACTATTATTAAATTTTTAAAATCGTTGTTAACTACTATATTTTATAACTTCTACCAATAAAAAAATAATTATTCTGATTATTCATTATAAAAAAAATCTATATTCTACTATAATCAAATTTATTTTATAATTAAATAATTGATTAGAATTTAGAAAAATGTTTTTTATTTTGGAATTCTAAATTCATCTTATTTTTACTAAAAATATATATTTATTAATAATTATACTTATTTATATAAATAATATTATTCAAGTAGATTAAAGCATTTTGATTATACTTTGGAAGTAAGAGAGGTCTATTTCTATATTTATGATATTTTTATCTTTACTGTATAGAGCTAAATACCTATTTAATTTACTATACAAATAAAAAATATATATATATAATATTATTTTTTTATTTACAGTTGTACTTTAAAATTTTTATTTTAAAAAAAAATATAGTAAATATATTAAGACGATTTCTATTTGTACACTATGTGTTTGAATACAATTTCCAAAAAAAGGTAAATTTTTATACTGATCATTTAATGTAAAAATTTAACGAAAAAAAAGTAAAAAAAAAATTGTTAAATAACTCAAAAATAACATTCAAAACCATCTATGACATACTAAGTAAACTTGCAGAACAGACCAAAATACATTTAATATACATTTCTTTAAAGATTTATTTATTAGATTTTTTTTTACAAAATTTTTTTATTGAATCACATAATATGTATTTCAAACACTAATGTACATTAAGAAATTTTTATATATTAAATATATCATAAAAAAATATTTGAAGTAAATTATACTTCAGATATTTTTTAAGATATTTTTTATTGAGATACTAAAAATTCTTTTTCTTATAAAATAAAAAAATAAATTAATACATATAAAAATATATATATTAAAGAAAAAAATTACTGTAAAAATAAAATTATATTTATTTGCTTTAATATTTAATTCATTTTCTTCAAATAAAAGTAAAGGTAAAGTTAAAATATTACTTTGTTTATCTGCAGTATAATGTATTACCAGAAGTTCAATAAATAGATTTAAAATAAACTTTTGCTTAATAGCAAAATATTATTAATAATTTTATTATATTTAGTATAAGAAATAAAATTAATATTAATGTATTTCCTATTACTGATGAAATATTTATAACTGAATATAATTTATTTTATTTATTATTACCATTATAAAAAATACTTTAAAAAGAATCATTTATTTATTAAAATAAATATAATAACTCTCAACATTATAATGTAAGTAAAAAGTTTGGTATATTATAAATATTTGCTTAAATACTAACTTATTTAAAACAAAAAAAAAAAAAAAATATGTAAAAACAATCAAATATTTCCAACTTATAAAAAATCCTTTAATTAAAAAATTTAAAGATCTGCAACAAATTATTGATTCCAATTTGTATTATTTTTTTAAGTACTATCTGAAACTGATTCTAAAATTGGAGAACATAAAATTTTTCAAATGGAGATCATCAACTGTAAGTATTTCTTTTTATCAGGCATTTACTAATTGGTGATTTATGTTAGTACAACCAGTTACTAAGTTGTATAATAAATACCTATTACATAAGCCTAATAAAACAGTTACTTAGCACAATGTGACCTCGTAATTGCAGCACTGGTATGCCTAAGGTTGCTTGCCGAAACCTTCTTAATAACTGCCGAAACCTATACGGAAAATGCCGAAACTATATTAAACATATAGTAAAATCTTGCCGAAATTTATCGCAGGATTTTGGAGAGGTTTTGGCAAGCAACCTTAGGTATGCCTTACATGTATTTGCAATAAGAATATGATCAGTGAAATTTGCTGAACTGCGTTCAGTAAATCTTACCAATTATATTGCTTATTGCAAATACAACAGTTACTCAGCACGAAGTGCTGAGTAATTATTAATTATTTGTTATGCTTTTGTTATTTTAATTTGGTATTATTACTATTTTGATTAAGTTATATATATTATTATATAATTATATCAACTGATTAAAATTTAAATAGCTGAAATTAAGGTTGCTTGCCAAAACCTAAAGGTTTAGGCAAGATGGCATTTTGCCAAAAAGCAAAATTCTGCTGAAACTATATTAAAGTTATATTAAAAAACTGGCAAAACTCTGGAGAAAGGCGAAACTGCCGAAACTTATTATAAATGCCAAAACTGCCAAAACTCTGCCAAAACTATAATAAATCTATAGTAAAATTTTGATGAAACTAATCGTAGGATTTGAAGAGGTTTAGACAAGCAACCTTAGCTGAAATATATAAATGAATTATTGAGCCTAATGATTTTAATGAAAATAAAATTTCAGCACCTTTATTAATATAATCTTAGATTTAAACTGGATACAAAAGTCATTTAAAAGATGCAGTTTTTAAGGCCTAATAATTTAAATAATAAAGAAATCCAATACCAGCAATTAGAATAATAAGATGAATTGAAAGATTTGAAATAATCAAATACATATGATGTAACTGGTATTTTGATTAATTTATTAAAATATATAAAGATGATAATAAATATAATGCAAATATTGGAAAGGAAGGAAAAGAAAAGAAAGGAAAGGAGAAGGTAATAGTAAAGAAAGTGATGGAAAAAAAGATGAAAGAAGTTTTGTTAACTAGTAATAACAACCAATTTAAGAATCAATATTCTGATAATAATTATTTAAAAATAGATGATTGATTTTTTACATTTTTTTAATTAAACTAATAAAATTTAAAATATAATTAGCAAAAATTACCAGTAATAACAATTACTTCTAGTGAATTTAATGAACTATTAAAAATAATATTAAAAACTATATAAGTAATTTATATTACATAAATGAATAAAATAGATGATCAGTACTTATGGCTTAAGATAGAAAAGATAGAAAAAACTTTTATAAATACACTGTTTTTAAAGTTGGTTAATGATCTCTAGTAAAATTTAAACTTATGATTTTTGTGATGTTTGTTGTAATTTATAATAATATTGCTCTGCTTCATCAATACAAGTAACATTAGATTTAAGTTTATTAATAGTTTCTTGATATTCATCTTCTTCTAGACTATCATAAACTATACCACCACCTATATAATAAAAAAAGAAGTTAAAAGCTAAAATTGATAATAACAAATTCTTTTTGACATAACAAACCTGCTTGAAGATATGCAACACCATCTTTAAAGAGCATAGTACGGATTGTTAAACAAGTATCAATTGAATTTGAATAATCAAAATGACCAATAGCTCCAGCATAAACACCTCTCTTTTCTTGTTCAAGTTCTGCAATAAGTTCCATTGCCCTAATCTTTGGAGCACCAGAAACAGTACTAGCTGGAAAGATGGATCTAAATGCATCAAATCTATTCTTTTCAGGTCGAAGTTTACCGGATACTTGACTTACAATATGCATTACATGGCTAAATTTTTCAATTTGCATCAATGAATCAACCTTAACAGTCTCTGGCTGGCAAACACGATTGACATCATTTCTTCCAAGATCGACTAACATGATATGTTCTGCTCTTTCCTTTGGATCATTAAGCAATTCCTTAGCAAGCTTTTCATCCTCTAAAATATCACATGCATACATTAATATTATATTATAGAAATCAACCAAAGAATAATAAATACCTTCTTGTGTTTTTCCACGTTTACGGGTACCAGCAATAGGATGAGTATATACCATATCATTTTCTACTTTTACTAAAAGTTCTGGTGATGCTCCAACGATTTGATAATCTTTGAAATCTAAATAAAACATATAAGGTGATGGATTGAGTGTACGTAAATGTCGATAAACATTAAAGGGATGTAAATTAGTGGGCCGTGCAAGTCTTTGAGATGGAACAGCTTGAATAATATCTCCATTCTTTATGTGCTTTTTTAACCGTGTTACAAAACTCTCATAACCTATCTTGCCAACATTAGATGTACAGGATTGATTCAAATGGATTTCTCCCTGTGGGACTGATGGTATATGATCCGTTTGCAATAAATTTAATACATGATGTATTTTCTCAACTGTCTTGCGATATTGATATTCAATAACTTTTGGGTCTGTGGAATTGCTACGATAATGTGATACAACATTTAATAATTGGTAAACGTGATCAAAGATGACCAATGTATCGCAAAGTAAGAAAAAAGAATCTGGTAATCCAAATGGATCATTCAACTCGCGCGCTGTACGTGGTTCAAAGTGTTTTACACAATCATATGCAATATATCCAACCGCTCCACCTGTATTTAAAAATATATAAGAGATATATATATATCAAATTTGTTAAATCTAACTTTAAAGTTAAATACAATAATTACCTGTAAATGAAGGAATTCCGGGAACAGGAACGAATTTGATATTTTTAAATTCTTCCTCTAAAGCAATAAGAGGATCACCTTTGATAGCTTCATTTTCGCCTGTCTTCAGTATTTTGTAAGGATCTAAATGGGCACAAATAAGATTAATTTAATTTAATGCAAAAAAAAGTTTATTTTATTGTTTGCATTACCTGAACCAAGAAAAGAATAATGTCCTATTTTTTCACCTCCAACTACAGATTCAAATAAAAAAGAAAACTGGCTTTTAGCTGAAATGCGCAAATAAGCAATTACAGGTGTAAGTAAATCTGCTGGTATTTGGGCACAAATAGGAATTGTATTTCCTTGGGAAGTTTTGATAATTTCATGAATTTCTTGAAGCGAAGGTTTGAAGACATACTATTAATAAAAGTCAAAAATTTATAAATTATTAATAATATTCAAAAAAAGTTGAACCTTAAAGAACATACCATTCTTGCGAAAAGTCCTACGGTCTACGACCAAAGCTTAGTACTCGTTAATATTTATAAAGATTTGATCGTATAATGATAAGCACCCCGGATTGATGGGTTAACGCATTATCAAAATCCAAACCCGGATCAACAACATTTGTTACAGAATGGTTTCAGGGCCAAAGATGAATTTTGTGTGTGGTGAAAAAGGCTAAATAAAATAAAATTACTAAGCAGATAATGCCGATCTTTATTTTTCCAGTAAAAAGGGTGGGATAAAATGTTGGTTATGCATATAAATAACACGTTAAATTCTAAGTCTACTATGGTGATAAAAAAATAATCAAAGTTTACTTAATCATAATTATGTAAATTTCTAGTGATAATTAAAATTTGTAACGGAGCGTAACACGAATAGATCATGTGACCAGTAATTGATACTAAACCATTTATTTTAACTGATTTGATTAGATATTTCCAGGGTGGCGCTGTCTTCGGGCGGTTTGATTATAGCGTAGTTTAGATAACGTTTGACTTTCTTATAGATAGTTTGTTTATCTTTCTGTAATCTTGTTCACATGATTAGATATTTTCAGTGGGGTTCACTTTATATAGAGTATTGAGGTTTGTACCGATGTGAAATGCCGGAACACATGAAATAAATAGTATATGAAACTAAATAAAAGAGAAAAAAAAAAGAAAAAAAATCCCCGCTACGCGGGTGACAAAGCTATCAGAAAATGCTTTAAGCGCACCTTGGGGTGCCATTTGAGGGGGTGATGAGCCGCAGGCTCCAGCCCACATCTGTCATGCAATCTGTATAATAATATAACCAAAAAACGATAAAATAAGGGATTGAAAAACTTGTATAAACGAGATCAATTTGAAATGAATCTTTAATTGTTTCGTTCATGAGAATATCAAAAAACCAAGAATTATTATTAGTTTAGTTTATATAACACGATGATAAAATACGAAAAATATGATTCTTTAATCGTTTCTTTTTAAATGTCTTGTTGAACTTATTTGTTAATTTCGATAGTGACACATTCTCGAATTCAACCCATTTTTTCTTTGTTTCAATTATCATGCCGAAAAACTTATAATCAAGGTATTGTTTTTTCTTTTCCTTCAGAGTAAAATTTTTAACCATAGTTGCGACCAAAAATGTGCAAATTAAGTACGTAAAATTAGCAGTTAATACATAAAAGTTGTTTACTGATATTTTCGTGTATTTAGCTCCCTTAACTCTTCCTCGAACATTTCAAGACCCAACCATGGTTTCTCACATTCTAAAAGTAACGAAAAAACATATTGATATGCCTGCTCTCGTGATTCATTGTGAATTGGAATAAAATTGTAACTAAATAGTAAAATCGATTCTCAGGACAGAAACTTTCCTTGAGCGGATAATATCCCGGAATATCCTATTATCCTAACTGTATTCGGTTAATTTTAAAACGGATACCCGGATTTAAAATTTGAGAGATGGATTCTTACGGATAATCCGCTTAATATCTAGATTTAGAATGATATGATCACAAAAAACGACCGGTGCTGAATTGATAATGTCTGCAAAATTTTGAATTGTCCTAAATCATTAGTTAAGTACATATTTTTTTTTTTTGTATTTCAATATGTTAAAAATTTGAATTTTAATAAAGTTTAATTAAATTTACTACTCTTAAATTTTTAATAGCGAAGTGATTAAATATCTATAAATTAAATCTAAATGACTAATGATTTCATCCTAGGACAGTGTTGGCATTTTCTGGAATCTGGAATCTGGAAACATGTATTCCAGATTGATTCCAATGGTTTTTGAAGTATTGGAATCAAATTTCCAGATTCCAGAAATCATTGGAATCAATTTGGAATCAAAATTCCAATGTTCCAGATTCCAGTTTCCAGTAAAATTTTCATTGGAAACTGGAAATTCCCATCACTGTCCTAGGATAATCACCATTTTCTAATATCATAGGATCCGGAATTCAAATTTCTCAATAGGATAATCCGGTGAAAAGCTCTAAATTGGTCAGCCTGACAATGTCAGGCTGACCAATCCCTGGTCACCGAAAAAAGTATAATCGGATTGGTCAAATCATTTTTTGTAGATCTCTGACAATTTGCGACTACCGAAAGTGCAATGGAAGAATCTCGAAGGTCCAATATCACATACTTCATAGGCCAATCCGCTAGCAGTAGAAAGAGGGGGTACGTGTATCTGAATTTAGAAGAAATTTCACCTCATGTTTCTTCCAGTCTAAAGAACCACTATACCCACCGAACTATTCAGAATTGCAAATTGTTGATCAAGTCACAAGTTACATTTACGGTTTTACCATTTATGTTGTCATTGCTTCGGAATCTCACTTCTTCGTGACTGGATTTCCTAATGAAGCAAAATCTCTCCAGAGAAGCTAGACGAGTCTTACATTATTTTGAACTGCTAATTTATAAAAAGGTTCGAATAAAAGATTACCATCGTTGATTATATATCACTACAATGATTTTATGGTTCACGTCATCATCGAAACTAACATAAAAATATCTTGTTTGTTTTGGTATATGCAGAACTAGGATAAAATGAAAATTATGTTACATTACGTTTCTACAAAACGGAAGAGAGTTGTTGCCAATCAGCTTCTCTGTGAGTGCAAACCCATAACTCGTAATACTCGCAAAATAAATGTTGTTTACTCTTGTTTTACTACAAATAATGATGGTTAGTATTGTAGATGCGTAATAAGATTAGTGCGTAACAACACACGTAATTAATAACGTTATTACGTGAATGAACTAATTATTAACGAGAAAGAGAGAAGAATTGCGTCCACAGAAAACAGGGGAAAGTTGGCAATGCAAAGATGATTATTCAATAACGTAGGGATTTGTATCCACTAAAAATTGAATATTTTTCTAATTCCACTAAAGATAACGAAGCAATGATTATGTAGTATATGATGTAGCCTATTATTTGTTTATTCCGAAGAAAGGATGAAATGGAGCATTGGGTGATGCTATGGAATTTGGTGATGTTGAGGATGCCGAGAAAGAGTAGAAAATAAGATATTTGCCATTGAAAGGTTATTAGAAGGTTGTGTTCTATCACGAAATCCGTTGTAAAAGTGTCCATAGTAAATGTAAAGAGAAATTGTCCTTGATTTATTACCATTTTTATTACGTTGACGACTATTAGCACGTCTCTTGCCTTTATTTTATATGAAAATTCTTTCCTATATTGATCTGGATTAAGCATTCTCCTTTTCGTGCTTGACTGTTTGTGTCTTTTCAGCTTCCTCCGCTTTAGCTTTATCCAGCCAACTCCCGCAACTTTTCTTCTCCGTCCAATCTACTCTCCCGTCCTTTTTATGCCATAAATCTTATTCTTACAATATCTTTTATATTCTTTTTAATTTCTTTAGTTTTTCTACCATACTTCTAGCTTTATCTCTTCTTTGAGCTGTCTAAGATAAAACACGTATGGGAGGTACAATCAAAAATAATGGTGTACAAGATTGCTATAAATTCCGGTACAGAATTCATTCACATCAAGCCAATGAAGAAGTACGGTTGCATGAATACAAATAGCTCAAGGTGATGCACGAGATGCATCATCTGATATCATCGAATATTTAGATCCACCGTAGGCATAGGTAAATTTTTACTATGAAGAAGAATAAGTACTATCCGAAATAAATTATGCGTTTCACCTTTGCACGTGTACCTAATTAGATCATTATGTTTGAAAGATAAAAATCAAATCATTTCATACCTGTGCAAAAATACGCAATTAATTAATATGAAGATCCCATGCAATGTATACCTCGTTTCATCGATCTGATGGTATTGGCACTAGAACGAACATAACGTGCTGATACTCAACTAAAATATAAAATGTAATTATTATACATTGTTAGATTTTTGATTTCTAAATATATACCAAGTTAGGATATTTACTGCAATAAAACATCGGTCATCATCCATTTTAATTTATTTGTTGATTCTTGATTTTACGATGTAATCCCAATTCAAATGTCACAAATAAATAAATCATTTGCATATTTTTTTTTTAATTAAATGCGTTAAGTTTTCACCTAAAAATTTTATTAAATTACATACTACTGAATTTAAATTCTTCATAATTCTTAATTATAATTGGTTCTGTTCCTTATTTAATTAAAAGAAGTTAAGCAGGGTACAATTTATTTATTGTTCGAAAACTTCGAAATGTGAAAAAAATATATATATAATAATTATAATTAATCCATTGATTTTTAATGTATTTAATTTAATACTTCTAGGGAATTAGGGCAATATATAATTTTTTTTTTCTTACCGACGTATTTATTGGTTTAATTTCATACCAATAATCTTCAATAGTTTCACATTAACCAAAAAATAAATTTTTTTTTACATATTGAAGATCATCTTTTAGTAAACAATGTGAAGGCCACATGGAATCCATGCGACATAATAATCTACGATTTATTTACATCAGGTATCACATTATAATACGAGTTTTGTAGATCTATACATCCTTCTAAACCGAAAATATCTTCCAAGTGGTTGTTGGTGAAGTCTTAAGTAATAATTCAAACGTATGACTATAACGCATTTTAGTAATCCAATTTACACCAATAGATCTTGATACAATCCAGTATTATTATCAAAATATTCATTCTAAAATATCAATGATCCATATTTCCATATTTACATAAGTGCTTTTACTTTTTTTTTTGTCACACAAAAAAAAAATTGGCAAGCCTGACATTCAACAAGAATTTAATTGAATTTTCAATAAAAAATTGAAAGGGCGTGATACCACTGTGATTCGGTGTCAAACTTTATTTAAAGTAAACTAATATAATTTATAGTAGAATTTTGGTACTTTATTGATGAGTTGATGATGCCATGTTTATAAGTTACACAACATTTTAACTGACTGTATAACAAACAAAATAATATAAAATTGTTTGAAATCCTTTTTTTTCAATCTCTATTCTTTTCGTTATTCATTTATTTATATTATTTATTATTATTCTCGATACAATATTAGCCTCTAGTTTGTTTTTATCGGTCATTCCTTTCTTTATAATAATATTTTCTCTTAAAATACTCGAAATAACGATTAATATTTATATTGTCTCTTTTATTGAAATTGAGATTGAAGTAAAAAAATAATTATGGCGACTGAAGAAGAATTGATTAATATAGCAAAGGAAATGTTAAATGATGATCCAAAAACCGTTCGGCTATGCTCTAAAGGTATGAAAGAGTTACCAGTGGAATGCATCAATTTCATTGCAAAAGATTATAAGCTTGAAAGGTAAGTAGTTATATTAAAAAATCTTTTTATTTAATTATTGGCATTTTTTTATATTTTTAAGAAAAAGATTTTTTCTTAAAAAAAAAATAATTGATTTTTAGATTTGGACTTGAACAAAATCAATTAACTACACTTCCAATGGAAATTTGTAAATTAACACATTTAAGTTACTTGAACATATCTTCTAATGCATTCAAGGAATTTCCTGAGGCGGTTGGGACAATTATTTATTTATGTTTTTTTTTATTTTCTTTTTAATTCAGTCCTAATTTATTATTTTTTTTTAAAAAAAACTATAATAGTTATGTTCAATGAACAATTTAGAAATATTAGATATAAGTAGAAATAAAATTCGTAAGATGCCAGATGATTTTGGTACATTAATCTCGTTAAAGGTAAAAATAACTTTTTATTGCTACTTGTTCAATACTTCTTCGTCATAAATGTAAAAAGATGTGAATATTAAATTTAATTAATTACAATTTTTATTTATTTTATAGGGATTAAAAATATCGAAAAATAAAATAGAACAAATACCATTATATATAGCAGAAATGAAAGATTTGCAATATTTAAAATTGGATGGTAATCAAAAACTTCGTTTTCCACCTAAGTCTGTTTGTAATATGCCAAAGGCAGGAGAAGGAGATGAAAAAGTAGTTATGTTATCTTGGTTGGAGAATTTAAAAGAATATTTAAGAAAACATTCAAATAATTTTTCATGTAATTAATCTTAAAAATTTTTTTATTAATTTACATTATTAATTTTATTTTGACAGTAATTTGTTCTTTATTATAGTTAACAGAGAAGTTGAGATGGAGGAGAGTGATCATTCAAGGTATGTTGGTTAAGTATATTTAGTGACTGATACGGTGAATTAATTTCCTAACCTTAAACATTGTTTTTTATGATAAATTAGCGGAGAAGAAGATCCTGCTTTACATAATAATAAAATGTTAAAAAAGTCAGTGTCATCAGAAAGTATGAGTTATTTGATGAGCACAAGAATGAATGCAGGAGGCAACTTAGATAGTTCAAATTCATCATTAAAAACCATATCGGAGGATGAAAATTTATCAAATAAGAAATCGCATGAAAGAAAAAGGCCTACACCAAAATTAAGTATAGATTTACCATCCATGAGAAGAGACCGAAGTTATTCGAACGATTTTGATTCAACTATACTAAATAATGTTCAAAAGAATTTAACAAGACATTCAAAAAGTTTTTCAACAGATTCAATAAGTTCATCATCAACAAATGGTAATAATGGAAACAATTTATCTCAATATCAACAATATCCATTATATCACGGAGGATATTATAGCCATTATCATAATAATCAAAATTACTATATTTTGGAAGAAAAGGAAAGTGAAAATTATTTTTTAAAATTAAAAAATATGTCACCTTCAGAACATTTACCGATGAGTGATATATCATTAAGAGAAGCATCAAGAAATATACTTTATGCATTTTCACAAATACATAAAGCACTAAGACAATTTGCAAATTTTACAGGAAATGAAAAAATATTTTATAATGAATTAAATAAGGCTACAACGACAATTGGACAATTAAGCAATACGTTAAGTAGATTTGATATGGTGGCATTACAATCTGCTCCTGAATCTGAATTATGCGGGAAATTATTAAATTCTTGCCAAGAAAATATATTATGTTTTAAACAATTAATTGATTTATTAAATAAAAGATTGAAAGGAATAATAGCTCAATCAACTGATAATATGAGGTATAGCAGGACATTATTAATAATGTTAAATGGTAGTATAGCCGACATTAAATTTGCATGGGAAAACATACATCCTTTATTAAATGATTATACTCCTTATACTGGTATGTCGACACCATTTCGTAGTAGATCAATGTCAAGATCAAATAGTACTGGTGGCAATAATGTTATGATTTCCGCAAGCGCAAATAGTAGTAGTAGCAATTTAGGTGGTAACGGAGGTGGATTAGCAACTCCACTTTATTCAGCTGGTTTAAATTCAAATGGTTCTATATCACCATATAGTTTAAATACACCAAGTACGGGTGGTTTACCTTCATCTCCCTATTCACCTTATCCTTCTTCAAATAATAGTGAGAATAGTACAAATGATTTAGTATCTAATGGTGGAAGCGGAATGGAGAGAACTTTAAGTAATAGTCCTTTACCTGATATAAGATTTTCTGCAAATGTATTTGATCAATTAATCTCAAAAGTTGATGTTTCTATCAAAAATGTTGAAAATGTTGTAAAAAATTTATCTGAAAATTTAGATAAAATTATGAATTCAACAAATTCTGATTCTTTAGGAAATAATGGTATTGGTGGTGATGATGAATCTTCTTTACCTTCTTTAAGTAAAATTAGAGAATTAAAGAATTTAGTGAAAAATACTATAGATGTTACAAAAAAGTTAAAGAAAAGTTTATTAATTCCTAAATTAAATGCAAATAAAAAAGAAGAACTAAGTGTACAACTCAGAGTTCATGGTGATTCAATTGTCTTCTTACAGGTAAGGAAAATTCGTCATTTTTTTTGATTTTATTTATTTATTTATTCATCTTTTTTCTTTCTTTTTTTTTTTGTCTAGACAACAGTAAAAATGTCAAGTTTAGCTAAAGAAGTTTCATTAGAATTTCCTTTGCCTAATAAAGTGATGTCAGGTTTAGGTCATGTAACAAAAACAAATATTGATTTAACGAATTTTCTTAGAGTAATAGAAAATAACCCAACAAATATTTCCTCACCTTCACAATCTTCACCATTTATATCTAATGCACCTATATTTAGTTCTCCAAATCAGTCTCCTCCTCATACCACTAACCATAGTAAAAATAATAGTATTAATGAAATTGATGATGATATTAAACCTTTTATGATTGTTACTGATGATAATGGTGGTAAAGAAATCGTTATTGATGATAACAATGATTCAGCTTTAGAAATTGAAGTTACTAAAGCTTATAATGAAAATGAAATTAGGGATTCCAATATTAATAAATTTGAACAATAATTTTAAGGGAAATGGGGAAATATTTTTTTAAGAATTCTAATAACATTAATATGTTATGTAAAAAAAAAAAAAAAATATTTTTTTTTGCTTCTACTTTTTTAAAGCCAGTTGGCATTTGAGATTTAGAAATATGATTAAAAATTTATGGTTTAAATTAAATTATGCAGCATAAAAAAAAGTTTTATATAATCTAAATAGCAATTACAAGTATTTTGTAAACTTATAATAAAAAATTAAGATTTTTTCTGTGATTGATATTTATTTATAAAAATAATAGATATTAAAATAAAAGGTTCTTTTTTTTTACTAATCAATAATAAAAAAATTTTGTATAAATCTTAATTAATAATAATTATGTAATCGTAAATTATAATTTTGTGTAATAAATAGTCTGAAAAGTTATATATATAAATCTATTCATATAAACAAGTTAAACAAATTTAAATACTATTCCATTACACAAAAAACATATTATGGAAAACAACCCACCACTAAAATAATATAAATTAAAAATAACCATCTCTTTCCGCATCGTGTGGTTTAACGGGTGGGGATTTAATAGGAGGGGATTTAATAGGAGGTGATTTAATTCCATCACCGAATCCTTTTTGATCATTTCCAAACCTTAATAAAGGTTGAAAATTATTTTGTCTTAATGGCTGATTTTGTTGATTTTGTCTTAATGGTTTGTTACGTTGCAATGCTTTGCTTCCACCTCCTTCTGCATTACGATCTAATAAAGAACCTTTGTGAAATTTAACATCACCCTCTAAACTTAATAAAGGTCCATTATTTGAATCTCTTATAATTCCAACTCCTCCCATTGCTCTTTTGACTTTTTCTCTTTCTTTTGCTTGTTCAAATACCGTTCCATTTGATAACAATGAACCTTTTGCGAATGTAACCTGCTCTGGTTCTACTGGTTTAACTGGAGGATTCTTCTCATCATAGTCCAATAATGATCCGCCTTTAAATACACCATCATTAGAAGGTGCGTTTGTTTTAGAATGATGAAAAGAATTCATCTTCCTAATCGCTTTCTTTTTAGAATCTTCAAATGAAGATTTTTTCTTAATATTTTCAGCAGGTAGTGAAATTGTTCCAGGCGGATTATCAAGTAAAGAACCTGTCGATGAACTACGTACATGCCGACGCGATGTGTCTGTTGATGATTGTTTAGTTGTACTAAATGATGCTAATTCAAATGTAATTTCATTCATTAATGAAGTTGTCTCTGATACGGTTGCAGGTAATGCGTTTGTTAATGGGATAGAGAGATTAATTGGTGCATTTGGTTTCTCATTCTTAACAGGAATATCAATAAATAATTCTGGACTGGTTTCACGCATTATTTTGTTCTAAAAATGAAATTTGAATTACGTCATTATTAAATAATTAATAAATTTTTCAAAGAAATTAAAAAAATTATAACTTACTTTAACCATTCTGATAGCAATGATCCATTCGTTCATTTTTTCTAAATGATCCGCACATAGATAGTGCATATAATCATTCTCAGGATTTTCAAACATCGTAATTTTATCTTGCGATTTTATTGCAAAAACAAAATTTGTCGGAAATGTTTTAAAAGTTTTCATGCATACATACACATCAAAACTGACCATAGAACAAAGGAAGGTTTCATTGGTTCCCTATATAAAAAATAAAAAAATTAATCGAGGGATGACTATAAGCTTGTACAACTTGTACATAAAAAAACAAAATACCTTATAATCTTTGCTATGATATAGAGATCCGTCTTTTATTTGGACAAATCGCTTTTGCCACTTGTTTTTTTTAATATCTAATATATATAATGCTCCAGATACCAGAGGCGTACGTTCATTAAATCCCTGTAAAATAAGAAGTTAATACTTGAGGAATTAAATGAAACAATTATTTATGTTTTTATAATTTAGCAACTTACCGCTAGTGTTAAAGCATTTCTATGTGCATATTTTCTCAAAATAAGAGAATTCTTTTTACCCAATTCCCACGTTCCAATAACCCATGCCACGGATTCCCAATCTCTTAATGGCCGTTCTGTAAAAGAAAACATGAATATATTCTATATATAAATATAAATATCACCAAGATAAGCATTTAATGGATGATAATCTTACCCAAATTATATTCTTCTACCACTTCAAATATTGTCCAAGCACCAGCATCAGAAATAGTATTGTCGCTTCTAAATATATTCATAACCTCAAGAGCAGTCATCTCAGAAGTCAATGTAATTGACTTGTATTCTTTGCTTTCTTCAATGAAAAATTGCGTTGTTATCTAAAATAATATAATACAAAATTTTCAGCAACACGGTTACTCATAATGTGAGCATTATTATTTAAATCTATTCATCAAATACCTTTCCTGAAGAACTCTTTGGTTCATCTTTTTCTATATGTGGTTCATCATTCTTTTGCTAAAAGATTAAAATATCTATTAATTATAATTTTATCAAAAATTACTTCATTAACGAAATAACGTACCTTATTACTTATTTGATTTATTAATAGTTTAGGGTCATTTTCTAATTCAAATTTAGATCTTGCACCGCGTTTTTTATCCGTATTTGTTTTGTCTACATTTTCATTTCCACTACGCATAGATTGATTTTGTGATTTTTCCATCAATTTCTCATATTCCTTATCTCTTAACGAATCCTTATTTACATCTGTCGACCGACCTTCCAAAGATTTTGATCTAGTTCTCACCATAGTGGTACTCTTTTCTTTCGTTCTGGGTGATCGTCTATGTTGCGACTCATTATCGTTAAAATATCCACTAGTTAAAGATTTAGCTCTTACTAAACTATCCTTTTTATCGTCATAATTCTTACGTGATGATTTATTATACAGTGATTGTTCATTATTGAGATCAGGATCATAATTATTACGATGCTTTCTATCATTATCAAACTTTGTACGTTCTTTTACATCATGATCATCTCTATCCTTATATGTCCTATGTCTATTATTTTTTTGATTATCTCTATACTCATCAGAGGATTTTTCCTTAGATTTTTGAACTGTTTCAACAGATGTTTCTCGTTCCTTTTCACCATTTCGAGAAGATTTTGTATTAGATGAGGATTGTCCCTGTTGAATCTCTCTTGATGGATTTATTTTATCAACTAAATATTCTTTCTGTTTTTCATTTCTTGATCTCAATTTTTTATCTCTATCATCTCGTGATGACAAAGTATTACTATCTTGAGTAAGTTGTTTAGTAGATGAAGAATTATTATGACTTCCTTTATTTTTATTTAATAATTTCTTTTGAGATAATTCCCGTGATAAACTTACACCGGCAGCAGTAAAGCTAGTTGGTGAAGTTATTAATCCAAGTGATTGTTGTTGGATAGGAGATTGCATGACTGATGATGCAGGTGATTGTGCGGATTTAGATTTTACATTAGACTTATTTGAAGAAGTAACATTTGTTGAAATAGGAGATAAATCAATTGTAGACTTTTTATTTCTCAATAAGTTAGGTGGTCGAGTTGGTATATAAATATCAGCAGTATCACTATTACTATCTAAATCATCATTATCACTCTCATCATCACTTAAACTATCCTCACTATCACTTTCACTATCGGATGAACTTGAAGTCGTATCATCATCATCACCGCTACCAGAACTTAAAGTTGATACTGAAGGAATACGTGAATGACCTCCACCATTAACTCCACGTATAGGAGAAAGTACTTTATTTGGTGACATGATTCTACTATTAGGATTACTATTATTTGGTGAGATAATTCTGCTGTTAGGATTACTGTTATTTGGTGAAATAATTCTACTGTTAGGATTACTATTATTATTTATTCTCTTAGATAAATCATCATCACTATCAGATTCACTACTATCATCAGAAGTTGTGTTTTCATTTTCATCATCATAATCATCTTCACTATTACTACTAGCCATAGCGGAAAGTGTAGGAGGGGAACGTATGGGTGAAACTATTTTGTTTCTTGTTGATGATTTATGACGTGAAGTATTATTAATATTATTAGCTTTAGAAGATAATATAGCCGCTGGTAAAGAACCAATATCATTATTTAATTTGAATTGTTGATTATGACCATTTTTATTATTAGTACGATTTGATTTATTATTTCGACGTGAATTTGATGATGATTGAGGTGGGGAGGTAGGACGAGAATCATTTGCAGAAGATTTAGATGATCGACCAAGTTTTAAAGAAGATCCAAGTTTCGTTAATTCTGATTTTATTGAAACAAATGATGAATCTCCAAGTGAAGATTTTGAATACTTCACGATGAATGGGAATTGTTATAATAATCGCGTGAAATTTTTTTTTTAAAAAAAAAGAAAAATAAGTGTAAATCCAAAAAAAAAAAAAATGATTATATATGAACTTTACACTTACTGTAGATGATTCTTTATTCATATTTAATTATTTATGAGTGATATAAATGTTTAATGACTTGCAATAAACAACCGTTTTTTTAAGTATCAAAAAAAAAAAAAAAAGTACCAGCACCAAACCCAGTTTGAAGTGACCTTTTTTTTTTGTAAATAAGAAAAAATAAAGATAAAGATTCAGGAAAATTCAATTTCTTGAACTAAATAGAGAATAATAGAGAATTAACGGATTGAATGAAATTCATCATTTTTTTTAAAAAAAAATTAAATAAATCCCTACCTTAAAAAAAAAAATAATAAAAAAAATAAAAATTAAAAATAAATAAAATAAAAAGAATTAAGTTCAATCAAAAGATTTATTATTAGTAGAAATATATTATTTGTTTGTTATTTTTTATGCAAACTTCTTTATATTAATAAAGTGTACGAATATTTTTATACAACTATGCAGGATTTATACAGGTTTTTTTTTTTTAAAAAAAAAATTTGTTACTGGATTAAATTGCAGATACCGTATTTATATTTTTTTTTTTATTTAATTTCTTGATTTGTGACCTCATTTAATATTTTTTGTGTAATTTAAAAAAAAATATTAATGAAGAATATTCTTTATTATACCTATCAGAATCAAATGCATTTTTTTGGTCCAGAAATTTAATTTTTAATTAAATTAAGTATTAATTAAAGCCTAAAACGCGTTGTGTCTAGTTTTGTGTTTATGGATTAGTGTTGTTATTAGGCATGTTTGTTTATAGCCAATCAGATTTCTTATATTGAATTTGCCGTAAATTTTCCGGAAACAAAGGAAGTATTTATTATTAGTATTAGTATTAATTATATGTCTCGATTTCTAAAAAAAAAAAAAAAAAATCTCTAAATTGTTTATTTTCAAAGCCCTTTAAAGAAATTAACTGGTGTATTTCCAATTATAAAGATTATCTCATATTTTTAAAGGAAAGTCAAATGAAAAAGAAAAATATGAGATTATCATTTTGTAATACAATTCTAAATTTAATTCTATAATGTATAATGTGATACTAAGTAGATGCGAATTTAAGAATTTTTTTTTTATTATGTTTGAAGAATTTAATAACATTTCGAGCGCATAATGTGATTATCCAATAAAACCATTGAAATCTTGTCAATATGCCTAGTTATAATTATCACCTTACACAAAATTTATCTGAAAACAAGATAATTGACCTATTTAAGATAATTGTTTGTTTGTTATATCGAACTCATTATCACAAATTTTTAAATGTGTGACAAATAAAAAAAAAAAAATCTTAGAATATGATTGGTAATTTCCTTATCAACCCAAGGTATATCTTATTATATAAGTAAAAAAATATATATTTATACTATAATTAACCTATTTTGTACATATTAAATTTATGACACAAAAGAAGTGCAGTATTTTCGAAGCGACTCTTATTGTAATACTTGAATTTGGGTTTTAACCGATAAGAATAAATTAGTAAATTACAATAAACCCTCCTTAACGTTTAGAGAAATCTCTTATAAATTACTCAGAAATATATAACATAAATCCTATTAAATAATCAATAACAGACTTGCAGTATATCATATCATATATTTATTGTATCCAATCTTATCATGTTAATCTATTCGTGATCATTATGGATTAACATGAATTACATGATGTCTCAAATTTCATGTTGAACGATGATCTTATTAATTTTCACCAATCAAAGGTAATCTTTTTACTTCACTTTTTCGACTTCCTATACATTTTGCTTTTAATTTCTGTTTCAAGTCATCAAAAAAAAAAATTCCGTATATTATTTATGATTTTATCAAAAAAGAAATTAGTCGATTCCTATTTAAGCTTAAAAATGCTGATCGGAAATTTAGGTCCGAGCTTTTGATCGATTAATTTATCGATCAATGATTAAATACTTCCTTCGAGAAATTCTTCGTTCTCTGATAATCAATAACATCACGCGTCTCAGTAATTTTATAATTGTATTTGTTCGATTATTTCCGTAATTCTCTTCTATTCAGATTTTCTTATTTTCTGTAAAAATTCCATGAATCTGTTACATGCTACAATTGCTACATAAGTGCCACTTATTTGAAGAGCAATGAAGCTACTACCATTGCAGTAATTATATCTAAACAAATGTTGTTATTAAGAAACACTTGTAAAATAATAGAAAAATATTTTAATATATATAAATTAATTGAAAACAGTGAATTTAAATTTACACCCTATATAGTTTATATAGTTTATTTTACATATTTTGAAAAAAAATAAAAAGTAATTTTGCATTTGATTATTATTAGTTATATGCTAGAATATTTCAATATTTATTGCTTATTCTATAAAAATTGATTAATTTTCTTTTTTTTCTAAATATTATTATTTACTATAATGACATGACTATATTTTGAATTAACAAATAATTGGATAATTGAAAAATTTGAGATTTTATTAAAATAATATATTAATATATAAATTCATCTATTCAGTTTTATTAGAATATATAAATACTTTAATTTCAATTTAAGATAATCATGTATTTTTCCTAAAAAAATTTCCTAATTTTTAGGAATTCTAAATAAAATCATATATTTTTCCTAAAAAAAAGTCAGTGAAATTCCTAAAAATTATAAAAATTAGGAATTTTGCATTTAATATAAATTTTCTAATATATAAAATTTTTATTAAATTTAAAATTATTTCATTTATAAATTTACTTATTTTACTAAATCTTACTGCAGGTAATTTTTATTATATATTAGTATTAAAAAAATATTAGTAAGTAGAATTTCATATGCACATTTTAATTCTACTTAAAATTGTATCTAATTTTAAGTTAAATCAATTATTTGATAAGATTAAAACTATTTGCAATTTAATTTAAATTAATCTAAAATATAAGTAATTTGAATATTTAATTGTATTTTATAATTTAAAATTCAAATTACTTATATTAAAATTTATAGTAATTAAAATAATATTCAATTTAAACATATCCCTTTTTTGAAAATTATTATATAGTAAATTTGCTGATCATTTATAATCATATGATATTATAAATTTTATTTTTTTTGAATAAACAAGGTATAAATCTTATTTCTTATATGTTTTACAGGTAGATGTACAATTAACTCTCTATAAATGCACTACTTATTAAATGCATTTTCCTTTTAAATACACACTTTAATTCAGTTCTAAGTATATATGACTTCTAATTATTTACTCTTTATAAATATACACTCTTTTAATCGTATACCTTTATCTAGTTTCAAGAAAGATGTATTTAAAGAGTTAACCTTAAATTTATTATTGGAAAGTAAAAGATATATAAAATATAAGTTATAAGATATAAATCAATACAGTCAAATCTTGATATAATGAACCCTTAATATAGTGAATTTTTCAAACAACTATAATAAATTTTCCCTTACTATAACGAATTAACCAATTAAATCTTTTAAAATCTTCATTATAACCTTATAGCAAAATTAAGGACTGGATCCTAGGATTCATTATAATAAGGGTTGACTGTATATAAACCAGTGCAAAAAGATTAGTACCTCAAATATTATATCAATAAAAAAAATTTTATTATATAAATATTTTTTTTTATTTAATATTATCAGTATATATTAAAAAAGATACAACATAAATATCACATTATGTCATATAATCATCATCAGTACTACTATAAGCATCAAATTCTTTTTCAATTAATTGTATATTTTTATTGAATTCAAAATTTTTTTTAACATCTTTAAAAGCTCTTCTCCAAAGTCCTACAATAACCTTTGAAGAATTTAAATACATTTAGAAGTGTATTTCTAATAAATAAAAGGTTTGGATGTAGACTTGAGAATGCAACTTCACTATTTACAACTGATCAGAAAAAACAATATCATAAGAATATAATTATTTAATTGTAATTTAAGTTATCTAAGTATTTTATATGATGTAAAGTATCATCTTTATGACTTTTTCAGTTTGAAACCACCCTTCCAACTGTACTTTTCTTTATGCCAAAACACCTCCTTACATAATATGACTTTTTGATAATCCCTCTTTTTAGAGTTAATTCTCAAAAAATAAATGTAAACATTAATTATCATCACCTTTTCGTTATCAGTTAGTGATGCATTGCTTCATTTTGCAGAGAAACTATCCATGGTAGGATAAAAAAATATTAGTAAAAATATTTATTCGTATTTATTATAATATATATATATTTTTCAGCCCATTTTGTTTTAATCAACCAGTATTTTTCTTGGTATAAATCTTTTTTTTTTCAGATAAGGTACCAATCTTTTTGCACTGACCCATATAATAACACAGGTCGAAATGTAAAAAATCAGTCATCAATCAGTCACCAATCGGGTACCAATCAGGTAGCTGATTGGTAACCAATTGGTGACTGATTGGTATTTTCGTCAAATATCGACACTAATCAAGCAGTTTGCTAACTTTTGATCCAGTGATCAGAAAAAGATGAAATATAGTTCATTGGAAACATCTCAATAAGACAAATCTAATGGTAGTAAAATTGTATTTCTAGGATTAATAGTTAATAAAATATTAAATAAAATATAAATAGTGTATTTTTATTTTTATATTTTACTTAATATCTCACCAAGTATTGATCCTAGAAATACAATTTATTACCATTAGATTCGTCTTGCTAAGACGATTCCAATGAACTATATTTCATCTTTTTCTGATCACTGGATCAAAGTTAGCAAACTGCCTGATTGGTGATGGTATTTGGTGAAAATGCCAATCAGTCACCAATTAGTGACTAATTGATGCCTGATTTTTCACATTTTGACCTGTGTAATATTAAGTTATAATTTGTAAAAGATCAGTATAAAATTACTATTATATTTTAGGGTAAAAATTTGCTGATTATAATTAAAATTTTTATAATTGCTAATGATTGCAATAAGACAAAAATCATGAAAAATATTTCACAGATTCTCCAAATCATATGACAAGCTGCATAAACAGTGTAAAAATACAGTTAGAAAAAAAAAACATTTTACTGACTTAACAAAACTATTTTTCCTTATATATTCTGTAGATTTTAGAAAAATATGTATATATATAATATATTAATTTCACCTTTAATAAAGCATTCAAAGTACAAAATTTTAACTTTTATTAAATATTATTTATATTTCTTTCTTTACAAATATTTGCTACAAGTATTTTTATAAATTTTCAGAGTTTGTATTTTCTTTTAAGTAATGCAAAGCCATGGTCTTTTTTCATTTATATGAAAAAATTGAAATTCGGTTTGTTATTGTTAAGGTTGCTTGCCGAAACCTAAAGGTTTAGGCAAGATGACGTTTTACCAAAAAGTGAAATTCTGCTAAAACTATATTAAAGTTATATTAAAAAACTGGCGAAACTCTGGAGAAAAGCGAAACTGCCAAAACTTATTATAAATGCTGAAACTGCCAAAACTCTGCTGAAACTATAATAAATCTATAGTAAAATTTTGACGAAACTAATCGTAGGATTTTGAAGAAGTTTAGACAAGCAACATTAATTATTGTAGATACTTTAGATATATCACTTTCTTCAATTTCACCAAATTCTGTATTTTTTAGCAGTTTTTTGTACATCTGTTATACATTTAATTTTTAATGAAGTTTGCTGTTCTAATATAAAATATTGATTCTAAAAGATACTTTACTTATTAAGATATTCTTTTTATTAGTTCACGCTGACAAGTCTTTTCATTTTCTTTTAGAGTCCATCCATTGATAATTACTTATTAACTTTAAAAAAAAAATAAATAATATAATATAATATAATTAATAATTAAAATGCAATTATATAATATTTTACCTCTTAGTTTCTAAAAATCCATTATTTACATTATTTTTCAGGTTAGTCAGATCAACAAGTACTTGGTTTTGTAAAATAATTGGATTGATTTATAATTAAGAAATTCATATAATGAAAATTTTAGAATTAATATCACTTACCGATTCACCTTATATTAGATCCTGTTCGTCTAACAAGCAAATATGTTACCTATATTTAGAAATAAATATAGTAAACAAGTAAATTCACTTTCTTTATTCAAAATTGGTATGGTCCATTATTTAGTAAATTGTATATAAGGTATAAAAGTAAGATTAGGAGTTTCAATTTTTCGCTCTTTAACAATTTTTTCTATATTTTCAGATGACTATTTCTTCTACTCTCCTATTTCTAGTAATACACGTACATGAATATAATCAACTTTTTCTTTATTTATAGATCATGTCCATTCTTGCAGATTGGATATTTCTATAATGGTATCTAAATTGATAAAATATTAAATTTATTTTAAGGTTGGCAACATAATAATTAGAATTTTATGTTACTATCATATTTCTATTAGGATTCAAATTAGCAACTCAGACACCTGCTATATCTTTTACTGCTAATTCAATATTATTTTTACAATTAACATCATATCCAAATTTTATGTATCTTTTTATTATTTACAAAATCTTATTACCAATGAATTTGATAATTAGTATTATCTTTGACTTTCAAGATAATAACATAGTTGAATGCATCTACACATGATATGAATCAATTAGAGTTTTAGCTTCTTCAGCTTTAAAAAAAATCTATTTATAAGGTATTATATTATATCACTTCTTTTAATATCCAACAATCAACATTAATTCTATGCAATGGTAATATATTTCATTATTAGACATTATTATTATCTATTTTAACTTTAGATTCATTATTTCAATTACAGTATAAAGTGAAGATGCAATGAACCACGCATCTTAATGTATGTCATTAGACCAATGATCAAATACTTGAATATCCAGTTGATTTTATTTTGCATTTTTGATATATATGAAACAAAATAAAAACTCTAATCACATTTATTAAAAAATTCTGTTTTAGTTTTCTATACACTTTGAAGCAATATTCTCATTTTGTAATTTACAATCATTACAGTATCTTCTTCATCTAATTCTTCTAAATTTGTTCATATATAAATATTCAGATATATTTTATACTTATGATATGCCATCTATATTATAAGTTTTTGCTGATATTTATCAAAAATTTCAAAATATTCTTTGCTTATTGCTATTTTCAGTTCTTCAAAAAAACTGAAAAGACTTTCACATTTTAAACAGATAACTGGATAATTAAGATTACAGTCTTCAAAAGCATGCCATATATAGTAACTAATACAAGAATTATGAACTGCAATACCAGATGCTGTAATTTCCAGTTTTTTTGAATATTCTTGATGTATGTATTATCTCAATTCTTGTAATTTTATTAGTAAATATTTCTTATATAATCAAAATTATGTTAGATTATTTTATAATCATACTTGCAAAAAAACCCAAAATTTTTTAATACAAATCATAAGTCACACTTTTGGCAAATTTACCCATTTTTTAAGGGCTTAAAAAATCATTTTTTGCAAATATTCTGGCATTCAGTAGTTCAATTTTGATAAACTTTTTTTTAAATTGTAGATCTGAATGAGGACTATAAATAAAAAAATGTTTATTGAAATTGAATTATTAGGTGCTAAAATATTTACAAAAAATGATTTTTTGAATTTCAATAAAAAGTGATATTTTTAGCTAAAAGTTCTTTATGACTTTTATATTAGTTTTTTGAGATTCTGCTTGCAAAAAATTTAGTAAATTTTATTTGTACCTTTAAAGATTCATATATAACATGAGTAGAAATTATTATTTCAATATCTTCAAATACCATATAGTCATAATTATTATATGTAAAATATAAACTACTTAAATTTTCTTAATACTATATATATTGGCCACCTTCAAGACAAGTCATAAAAAATATATGATGTATACCATTAGGATATTTTTCTGCAAATCTTTCTTATAACACTTTTTTAGTATCTTGTAAGTATTTAATTAGTTTTCCTGATTTGGTATTAGTTTTGTATAAACTCATATTAACAAATTTTTTATCATTTAAAAATCTGTCAATTTATTTAAGCATTTCAGATGCAAACTTTTGTCAATAAATTATTAGTTTTACAAGTAAAGAAGCTCCATAACTATTAATTCGTATATGTTTGTAAGATTTTACAATAATATGTAAACTAATTTGTAATCTGTATAAATAATAAGGATAACCTCAAAATTGATTTGGTAAAAATCTGAAATCTGAAATTCTGAATCTGAAATCTGAAATTTTTCCAAAATTGATTCATAATTTCAGACGAATTCATAATTCCAGCCAAAAATCGTAATTCCAGTCAAAATGATACATTGATCATTACTATATTTGGGGAACCGTTAAAGCAGGGTAAAGTCACGTGACTTTCGAGATTTTTCTTTTTTTAAATAAAACTCTTTATTATATATAAAACCTTCCAAATAAACATTTATTAAATGCATTTTGACCTGTTCTGCAAGTTTACTTAAAGCACACAATAAGGTTTAGAACACCGTTTTCGATTTAATCAACTTTTTCAATTTCATTAAAATTGATCTATCCTTTTTTGGATATGATCAGCAAAATTCGTTTGCTCATATGTAAAGTCAAAAACGTTGTTTAAAATCCACTTTTTCTCCTTAAGTAAACTTGCGGAGCAGGCTGAAATACACTTATTTAATAATTTTTAAGTTCACTTTAATTTTAGTTTATAAAAAATTTATCAAATTATAATAATTTTAAATCACGTGATTCTACCCCGCTTTAATGGGCCCCTATATTTGGCGATAGCCATTCCACAAAAATCAATTTTGGTAGAAACGAATATGGAATTTAGTGTAATATTGATTTCCATTTTAGGAAATTTTATAATTCCAGCCAAATTTACATATTTAATTTTGGCATTTTGGCTGGAATTTCAGATTTTGGAATTTTAAATTTGGCCGGAATTACGGCTACAGTTTCAAAATTTTGGCAAATCCAAAATATTTCAGTTTTGGGGCCATCCTTAATAAATAAGATGTAAAAATTATTGTATTTATATAATTTTTGCAAATTTTTCTTTTTTTTTATATATTTTATTTATATAATTTTAAATAAAAAAATTTTAAAAAAAATATGTACATTAAAATTTTCACATAAATAAAAGAAAATTATATTACATTCAAATTTTATTTTAATTCTTCATAGGTAAATTTGTTAGAAATTATAGAAAGTATATGTTATTTTTCATTAGAAGTTTTTTTATTATTGGTAAGTGCACATTTAAAACATATCCAAAATTTTTGTATTGAATTTGATATCATTTTTAAAGTATTAGTAAGGAAACCACTTTAGTATAAAGCAGAAAATACTACTTTATCTGCTTCTCCATTTGGTGATTTCATCTATAATTGATACTACCATTTTTATAATACAATTTATATTTTCTACTCATTGAGTTAAATATGTATTTGCTAAAAAACTCTGTTTTATAAATTCATGAGCCCAATATGTTTTGGTAGGATACAATACACACTCACAATATTTTTAAATTTCTAGATATTTTACCATTAATTCAGTCTAATGATTCTCAAAATCTGATATAACAAGTGAATTATGCATAGTATAAAATTCTGTTCCATTTGTTATTTAGTTTTTTTTTTAATTTTTTTAACAGATTTTAATGAATATGAAAAGCATATTGTCTTACTATTGTTTTAGAATATTGATTGCTGATTGTAATTTGCATTGTAGGGTCAACATTTGTAAAATTATTACAGGTTGAAAACTCCAGTAGTATGTATTATTTGTTCTAAAATCCATTCATAAGTTAATACTATTTTATCACACACAATTGCTGTTGCGTAATTCAGTTTTACTGATTAGAATCTATTATAATGAATATACATAGTAATATTAAATATTTGTTAGTTTTGCAAGTATTATCGCTTATAATAACATTATAGTAATGAGACTACATTTTTCTTTGCTTTGGTGACATTCAAAAAACTTTGGATAATCTATTATCAATACTTTCAAAATTTACTTGAAAATACCATTCAAAAACTTCTTCATGTAATATCTTTAAATATTCAATAAGTGTTATTACATCATTCGTAACCTGAGAGTTAGACTTAAATTTACATATTGCATAATAAAAATTTTAATTATAAATATTTTGATTGGAATATTTGTTTCACAATATCCTTTTTAAAACAGAAGTATCTAGATGATATTTTTGAACATTCTCTTCCATAATATTGTCTGGTATTTTATATGATATAGGCAAAAATTTCTGAAGAGCAAATACATTATGTAATATATGATTATGTTCATTAACAAATTTATTAATGAATACTAAATTTGAATATTTACAATATATTACATTTACTAGGAATTCACAATCAATATGAGCTGACTCTTAGTTTTGATTATGTGTAGAATCTACATTTTTCTTAGATTATATTTGCCTCTATAATGACATTTATATATTTTTCTGACCTAGATATCATTTTTTTTTTCATATTTTACTGTTTTTATTTCAAATTCCAAATTATTTGCATATCATTTTAAACATGTTTCAAGGATTTCAAATGTTATAAATGTTTGTCCAGTATATATATCTCTTAATGGACTATTATTATCAGATTCATCATCATCATTAACTTAATTTATATTATTTTCATTATTATTTTCGTCATATATAATATGATAAAAATCAGGAATAACGTCCATTTAGATATAATGGATAACTAGTTAATACAAAATATTGCAACTGAATTATAAAGTTTTATAATAACTTGCCTTTAAAAATTAATTAAAATCACTTTATAAAATATTTAGAAATTATAAGAAATTTGGAAATAGGATAAAAAAAGTTTAATTTTAATATATATTTCACAATCATATGGGCTAATTCTTGGAATTTAATTTTTTTACACAAAAATAATTTATTAAAGCAAATATAAATTATTATTTATATAAGAATAATAATTTTATACTAAATAATGCAAAAAAAACTAATTAATTATATAA
>QZLH01000734.1:24163-43458 GCA_003833135.1 Oehlia diaphana
TGATTAGTATCCGGGGTACTATTCAAAATCGAATTTTGATTAGTACCGGGGTATTTTTCAAAAATACCCGAATGTGGATTTGAATAATACCCCGGTACTATTTGAAGGGGATACTATTACAAGGGGGTACTGTATGCAGCGCTATACGGTAATATTGCATATTTTATGTTTTTATCTCCTTTTAGAAAAGTCACAAATCAAAGCTTTAGCAGGATTTGGTTAAAAATTATGAAATTATTGCATTGTTTTAATGTAAATATAGGCCGTATGCTTTAGTGCTGCCCAAGGGTTATAATTCCGGCCGAAATTACAAAAACCAGGAACACTATTGTATTTTCATTACATGTATATACAGGAGGTTCCTTAATGTACAGTAAGGGTGTACGATATTAACGTACAAACTGGCCGGAATTAACGTTAACGCTATCACGTGCAAGTGCATCGGGCCAGTTTGTACGTACCCCCACTGTACGTTAAGGATGCTCGTATATACAGTATAACAAAACAGTATTATTTATTTTATTGAAAAATTTTTATCTTTATTTGGCGTATGCTTTAGTGTTGGCCAAGGTTTTTATAATTCCGGCCGAAATTACAAAAACCAGGAACACAATTGTATTTTTATTTTCATTACGTGTATACTGTATATAACAAAAGAGCATAATTTATATATTGATTTACATAAGAATTTTTTTATTTTTATTTGCGGTACAATTCTCCGTGGAAATTAGCAACTTTGACATACTTTTTTCAAGAAATATAGTACTCATGGCGGTAGAGTACGGACTTTCATTCCTGCCCAGAGATTTTTCAACGAGTTTAAGTTCGAACTCTGTATGAACGACTTCAACATTGCAAAATATCCTTATTTGTGTTGGACTATTTATATTGTTTAATATGCTTGTATGTGGTGGTATTACGTTGTGGGAAAATGTAAATTCTAATAATAATTGAAGTTTTATTTATTTATTTATTTAAAAAAAAATACAAATACAAATAATTAATTTATTAATTTGATTTTAATTAACAATTCGGTACAAACAGTTATAGCAGAAGATTCAGTTCTTAAAGGAGTTTTCATATCTATTAAACCAATTTCACATTTCCTAAACAATAAGGCCATCAAACAAACTAGCTAACTCTTATTTTTAGGTAGATCGGGCCCACGTAATTCCATATGGATTAGCAGAAATACATAGAATTCCATATATTCTACGTAGATCCACGTAGAATTTTGTGGATCTACGCCGAAAATATGTGTTTCGTCACAGGGTATTGGAAAATATTGGAACTATTCAGATTTCCACATAATTCCACAATATTTGATGTGGATTTCATGTGGATTTTACATGTGAAAAAATTTCCTGATGTTCCTTTACTCCTTTATCAAATATGATAAAAGAATTTTTTTTTTGATTCAAGTTTTATTGGCACACTTGAAGAAGTAGTAGGATATCAATGACCAGCAGCTGATACAACGTTCTGAATTGATGAATATTATTGGGAATAACAATCTGATAGATGGATATCTGAATTTGAAGGTTTTGAAAAGAATTTATAACGAGATACTTCTTTATAATTGCTTCACCAATATTATAAGTTATGAAAAGTGATGGAGCGTATTTTATCATCATCTTGGAATATTTGGTCAATTTCTTTTAGCATTTTCCAATTTTTTTTAGCATTTTCTTTTTTTACATCTGATGTATTATGTGCAAGATGATAAATAACGAATGACTGAAAGTTTGTTTGCGGTATATACTACTAATAAAAGTAAAAGTGGAAATGGTTAATATAATTTCAAGTTGCATTCCTTTGAATAAAATCTACTTACTGTATCAGCTCCACCAAGAAATCCGCCAAGCATAATACAAAGAATTTCATCGTTAGTCAAAGTCCTATAAAAAAAATTCTGGAAAAAAATCCGATAAATGAACATTTCTAGTTTTTGTTTTTATTCCGAAGAAACTCAGTCATGTGATCAGTTTTCTAAAACATTTTTTATAGGGAAGGTCTCACCAAAAGTTTGGTAAAATTAACATTATGAGATATATTAGCAGTAGTAAGGTTATCCAATGGCGTATTTTCACGTCTCTCTTTAAAAAATGGAATATAATGTCGTAAGAAGGAACGAATAGAAAAAAAGCCAAAAGTTGTTTATGAAATGCTTCAAAGGTGTTACCAAATGTTGCTGTTGAATATTCAGTTTTTCATCACTGAGGATATTAAAATAAGCTGTCAGTGAAATAAGATCTTTCAGACCATATAGTAAGATTCAATTTATTCAATCTATCTAATTTATTCCAATAATTTTAATAATTCATTAAACAAATTTGTTTGTCCAATCAATGACATCATTAATAAATTAAGTTAACGTCACTAACGTGTGTAAAAAATTTACGATTATATTTTCTCTAATTAAAATTATTATTTAACATTAATCTTTTTCTTCCAACTTCTAACTCATCAAATCTTTCGCAATCAGGAATGAAGTTTTATCCTCGCTATGTGAATTTTTTTTTGAAGGCATACAAAAGTTTTTCATCATATTCTGTTCGAAATAAAATTTATAATTCATCTGTTCAAATAGATCTAATATATTTTAGCTAAATGGTTTATTTTCTTTTAAACCACCCACCAATTAAGTCAAGGCAGATTACCAACAAATGGGAATTGGAACCGGGTAAATGATTAACACGAGTAAAATATTTGTACTACAAAAAATTGTTAATGCGGTGTTACATAATAATTAAGTTAATTACTAATTCCAAAATTTCTCGAATAAAATTAGTCTTAATCGCTTATTTTTATTAATTTTGTGGAATTTAGACAATAATTTTATGTATTATTACTTTTAATTAATAATCATTAATTCTAGGTTTGCTAAATATATCGATAACGCCAAAACTGTTTAAATTTTTATTAAGATAATAAGTTTTATTTATCCTATTGTTTTCAAGGAGTCGTCAAAAATACTACGTTCATGTAAAGTGAAAAAAATATTTGTTACTCTTTTTTTTCAATTTTCACTGGGGGAATGTTCGTTAAATGTCGCTCTCCTATTCAGTGACGTAATGTGTGTTACATTTCGGTACGGTAATACAAATTTCTCACCAGTTTAACGTTTACTAAAATTAATAGAAACACAAATATAAATAACGGACTCGGGGCCGAAAAGAATTTGAATGCTTAAATACACAAATCATTGGATATACTACAAAGAGACGTGATTAATAACATATAAGGATTTATATATTATGTATGATACGTAATATTTTGCATGTACTTTCAGTGTATGAATTGACAAATGAAGATAATAACTACTTTAATAGTTATTTTTTATAATTAAAATATTGTTATCATATAATTAATCAAGATGAGATGAAAGTTGATATAAGAAAATATTCGAACTAAGAATGAGTATACGGAGAAGATATACCGATAAATAAAATGAGTTTTAGGTTTTAAAGCTTTGGCGATTGTATTTAGTAAAGTAATCCCGGTGATTTTGTATATAGTGAATGGAGATCACAACAATACGATTACCGGCATAATGAGCATATATTTTAATTTTACCAAAAATGAAAATAAACGAATTTTTAACCTACTATACCAGCCACATTTCCATTGGCACAAAACTGTAAAAAAAAAAAATTGATGTGCGTAAAAAAGTCCCTTAAAAAGTTTAGCACTTAAAAGAAAGCTTAAAATGTAATATAAATTATAAAATAACAAAATTATTTATTGAATGAATTATAAAATAAAGATTGAATTAAATTACTATTATTAAATTACAAAAATTATAGAATTATAGAATTTTAGAATTTTAGAATTATTATTTGACCATAAAAATTATAAAAATTATATAAATTATATATAAAGATAAAAATTATTGAATTTATTAAATTATATAAATTATACATAATTATATAAAATTAAATTATATATAATAAATTTATATTAATACGTAAAAAAAGAAAACATGTATCAAATATACATTTTATGGAAATTGATTACTTTTTAAAGATTAATACATATTCATAAAATTTCCTAACGAGAACATTTATAATTTTTTTTTTCAAATCTCCGCCAATTTATAAATAGTGGATAATTATCTTATTATTCAGAAGAATAAATGAGAATAAATTTATTTTTGTGCATGATTTTCTAACCTTAATTATATATAATAAATTTAAACTGCTTCTATTTTGAAACATAGTCGGGGGTTAATTTATACATATTTGGATTCTTGAATTCAAATTAGAAAAAAAAAAAAACAAAGAAAAATCGAAACAAATATAATATTTTTATTTACAAGGACGAACAAAAAAGTTTCATCTCTCTTACTTCAGTCTAAATATAAAATTATATGTTACATGACAGTAAAAGATCGTTAATTAGCTAAAGATTTACTATCATGGAAGATCCGCTCTCATTATCATTTGTTCTAAGCCATTTCCTTTTAATTCCATTTTTGATCACAAATTTCTTTTTTATACATGAGATAGAAAGAAATGTTTCATGGAAATAAAAAGAAAAATCCTAATTTGGAAATTAGAATATTCGAGATTGAAGGTACAACATTGTATGAACTTATCATAAAAGTGCAAAGTTAATTTTGTAATAAATAATGTTTATTCTTATAATTGTTTGTAAATTTAATTATCCCGAGAATGGTATTAAAGGATAATTAATTTTGATTACATAAGCAAATACTTTATTTTGTCGGTATTTTGGTTAAATATAAATCCACTTAAATTACTTATATTCTATATAGTATGGATTTTAATAGTAACAAACGTGCCACAACATTTGTGTGTAACAAATGTCGGAGTTATTCGACGATCTTTAATTTTTTGCATGTTCGGTTATGAAAAATTGGTCATAGGATGTTGTATTGGAATAACAAACTTTTTTTTTTTATAAATATGTCTATCAAATAAATGCGCCATAATTTAAAAATATAAAATATCCACAACACACAACCCACACGCCACTTTATTTATAAAAGCGCATTAATTTTGTGTTTAAGCCATAACAGAAAAAAAAAAAACAAATTTTTACACAGTTAAAAAAATTTGTTTTACATTGAGAAATTACGTATAAAAAGAAAGTTTTTCATACATTTTTTATCACATCATCATTTTTTTTATTTTTTATTTTATTTTATTTTATTTTATTATACACCATCTTTTTTTATATTATCTTTTTTTATTTTTATTATTATTTTTTTTTAAAAAAAAATTTCTATTAAAAAAAAACTTCCCCTTTTTCTTTTGTCCTTTTTCAGAACAAAGAGTCTGATTATTTAATTCATTATATCATAGACCTTATCTATCTTATATTAATCATGAGTCAAGGGAAACGCGTAATTGAAGAATTGTCTGATAATGAACATTCTTGTAATGGTAATCAACAAGCTCAGCCCGATAAAATTATTGCCGTAAAGAAAACAGCAAAAAAGAGAGGAAGGATTAATGTAAATGCTTGTTATCGTTGTAGACGTGATAAGAAAAAGTGTGATGGAAATTATTCCACAAAAGAATCTTGCAAATATTGTCGTCATCATAAAGTAGAATGTAGTTATCCTGAACCAGGAAGGAAAAGAGTGAAAGTTGTTCAACCTCAGGCTGATGATACTCGTAAAATAAAAATTAAAGAAACAAAAAAGTCAAAGAAAGCAGCAACCAAAAAAGATCCAATAAAGGATATAAATGATCGTATAATTAAAGTTGAAGAAAATTTATCTGATGTAACGGAACTTTTGGCAAATAATGTTCATTATTATCCTAATATAAAAGAAACTACACAACAACTTTTCTTTCGCCTTTTTTTTGATGAATCTACTACAACAGAACAAATAACACTTTTACGTAAATTATGGTCTTTGATTGAAAAGATAATGAATTATTCCACAAACAATGATGAATATCTTTATGCATTTTATGGAAGAATACAATTTCTTGAAAGTGATCAAGAAGAAGTTAGATCGCTCATGTGGAAAGAGATTCAAAATTTCGTTGACAGGTGCAACGACACAGGAAATACTTGTGATAATGAATCATCAATCCACTCTATGATACCAACTCTTAGTTCTGAAATTATTCCTTTATACGATCCGTCATCATCATTACATTTTACAAAATCTCTCTCCCCTATTCCACCTGAATTTGATAATAATAACAACGATTATCTTGGAATTTCTCTTGAAAGTATTTGTAATTCTATTAATGATCCCTTTATTGTGCAAACAACTAATAATAATAAAATAAAATCTTCGCCAATCGTACCTTCTCAACGTATCCCTCGTGCACATTCGAAGAAAAATTATCAAGAAGGTGGAATTTCATTACCCGTGTCTCCAAATGAAATTACGTTATCAAGAATTCAAAGAAGTGATGATTCAATTACTTTCAATAATCATTTTATGCCAAATTTAATGCCGTATATCGATTTAAATTCGTCTCATAACAATACACCAATTATTGATGATGAAATAGATTATATTCGACATTTAACTAACGAAGGAACAAATTTTCTATGTTTCCAATCAACAACTTCATCGCCTTTATTTTCAAACGAAAATTGCACCACACCTACTTTTAATAGTTTGCAACCATCCCCATCTCTTAACCCATTGAATGAAATCGAACATTCATATGGTATACTATCCCCTACAAATGATTATACACAACAACAAATTGATGAAAAAAACTGGTTTTGGAATAATTAAAGAATAATATTCCATTCCTTATGTACAGTAGAGTTGTATATACACACCACTATAACCAAAATAATCACCACAATCACCGGCGATGATTGAAATCGTTGAATTCGGCAAAAAAAAAAAAATAATAATAAATCTTTAATCTTTCGATAAATCTTTGCGCTGCGCGGTAAATTCAGGAAATTCTAAACATTAGTCACGTGTTAAACTTATTTAAAAATTATTTATATATTTTATTTATATTAAATTCTATGCAAACTAAGGCTGTAAAAAATATATAATATATAATCAAAAAGAAAAGAAAACAAATATACGGATGTGCATATCAATAAATTTTTGGTAATATTCGAAAACCAATAAAAAAATTTTTTTATACCCGACGATCATAATTTTCAGTATGCATTTTTTTTTTTTTTTAATATATATTCCTTCTCACATTCTAAGAATTATAAACACAATATAAAATTTTATACATAAAAAAAAAAAAAATAACAGTAATAATATTAAATTAAGTGTAATAATAAGTTAAATAAAATTCTATGATTATATTCGGATCCCTTATCAACTTAAGTTGTTTCAAAAAACAGTTACACAAAACATAAATAAAAAAAAAAAAAAAGTAAAAAGATAAAAATAATTCATTTTATAATGAAGAACATTATTTAAAATATAATAATAAATAAATAAATAAGATAAATAATTTATATACTAAATCCTTATATTATACGCGAAAATGAGATTGTTCTTTATATGAAATTTATATAATTTTAATAATATTTAATTTATATAATACACGTGAAAAGATTTTTCTATGAATAATTTCTTGTAAAATAAATTTTTTCTCCGTTTTAATATATAATTTATATTATATGTGAGTATATACTGTATGAATATAACACGAACACGCGATTTCACGAATAATATATGTTGATGTTAGGTATTCTTTTGATAACACGAACGAAATTTATGATTCTATTCGTTTTTACTTGTTATACCATGGTGGAACTTTGTATTTCCATAAAAGAATGTAATATAATCGGTGATTAGTTGCGATTAGTTGAAAGATTTTTTTATTTTTCTGGTTTAATTTTATTTTTTTTATTTCATAGTGCATTTATTTTCGGGTTTCCCGAAAGTTTACAATGCATAATGAATAAAAATAAAAATATAATAAATATAATATAAAATTAAATAAAATAAATGAATGAATGAACATGAATGAAGTAAGAAAAAGGAACATGAAACTCAATCAACTTTGATCAAAAAAAAAAAAAATTTTTTTTCCGATTATCTAATAAATCATATTTGAATCGATTAGCCTTTTTTTTTTTTTAAAAAAAAAAAAAAAATTCCTCATTTTAGTATTGTTGAAATTCTTTTAAAATGAAATTTTATTGGTTAATCTTTTTTTTTTTTGATCCATCAAATCAGGTAAACAAAAAAAAAAAGTCGCAGGGTAGCGCAGCTTTTTTTTTACTTCGCGTGATTATTTTTAAGTAACAAAAAAAAAACAATAAAGATATAGAAGATCCAATCTTTTTTTTTTGTACTTTTTGATCTTATAAATTTTCGGAAATAATTTACCTATTTATATTTTAAGAAGGAAAAAAAGAATTTAAATAAGGTTAAAGTACACTTCTTTTTTTCATTATGTTTTGGTTCACAAAAAAAAAACAAACATCGAGAGGATTTAATTGGAGTATGAATAATATTATTATTAATAAATCTTACTTCATTACTCATAATGAAGTAATGAACTTAAATCGTTTAAGGAAATTATTGAAAAAAAATTTACCTATATACAGAAGGTTAGATTTAAAGATAAGGTAAATATTACGGCAATTCGATTATATTTATATATTGTTTCTCTAAAACCTGAACTTCGAATGATAATATAGTATATAAAGGATTTACTATTTCGGAAAAGAACATATTTTCTTTAGTCCCTTTTAAGATAAATAAACGTTCGCATATTATATATGCGATTAATTTTATAGATCGGAGTAATAGATTGATTATCGGGAAATATAATACCGCAATTTCATACCGAAATATACCGAAATTTTGTATCGGAGAATCGGACATTAAGATCGACTATGGAGCGGATTACAAAATCCGAACGAAATATAATAAGGAACGTCGTTCAAATGAGGAAACAAATATTTATGCTTAATGTTAATTATGCCTTTTTTTTAAAAAAAAAAACTCTTAGTAATATCTGAAACAAATCGATATGTGTTTGATTGTTGGTATAGTATGTGGCTTATATGGAAAGATGATGACGATCCCACAAACTCCTGAAATAATATGCAGTGTATAGAATGTGGCTTAGATATTTGCTCTCAAGTTGAACAGTTACAATCTTTTTTTAGCGGGTAAGTCCGCTAGATATAAAAAAAACAACAGAAGTGTTAAAAGGAACAGAATCTTATCCTTTTATATCAAACAAGGAAAAGAAAAGAACACAGTAAAAAATGATTTTTTTTAATTTGCTGCGGATCTTCGCACATACGTTTTTAATACGTAAGAATATTTAAATAAAATTTTAAAAAGTTCATAAGAATTCTCTTATAAATTTTTGTTTATTTCTAATTTGGGCTCGGAAATATTTAAACAAATATTATTTTTTTGAGGACCTGAAAATTGAAACAAATAAACAAAAAAAAAAAACAATAATGATAAAATAAATTGTAACAAGTTTAATTAACATTCGATAACTTCTAGCGAGTTAATGTTAATTTTTTTTTTTTAGGGTAAATAAAGAGCACATTTACTATATGTGTCATAATTATTTTTAGGCGGATAAATTCACATTGTTTCGCACTTGTCTGTTTTTAGATAAAATTTTGTTTGTAAAAAAAAATATAATAATTTAAATAATTAGGTCCGCACATTATTGAACAAATATTTGTACTACTATTCTTTATAATCGATTGGTTTCTATGGTTTCTAGAAGAATTCTAGAATAAGCATGCTAGAAATTTTCATAACCTTATAAAGTAAGATTGCTATTTGTACTTGTATGTGTAATTTTCTTGAACGGGGAACCCGCTGCAATATTTTTATTTTGTGGTACATGATTTTTTATGAAATTCGGAAAAATAAATTGTAGATTGCAAAAAGCTATTTAAAGATTGGTCATGTGTATATCACATACGCATTATTTTGCAGATATATACATGATTCTAGAAAACAAATCATCACCTATAAATAAATTTTGTAATGTTACAGGGTTGATGTTTATCGTGCACTATTTATGCATTAATGCAGTAATATTAATGCTTTGGAATTCTAATGTAATCAGCAAGGGTTTTTTTTAAGTGCATATTCATGTGTGAGATTGAACAATAATGTGACGATCCTTGAATTATTAGTAATAATACTAATTATAGCACACTTTTTGTACTTGTTGAAATATTTAAACAAAAATTTCGTAGTAACCTCACATACGTAAAATAAATGAAACTATCCGAAATTTTTTTTAAACAAAGATTTTTTAAATGACGAATTTTTTAATTTCTACAACTGAAAATATTCGTAGAGAAATTTACAGTATTCATTTATTCATAAAATGTTATCAGGAATTTCTTAGTATTAAGCTGCAAGAAAAAGATATTCATTTCCTTGGCACCTTGGCACTGAAAGTTGTCCCTGACTCAGGGTCATGTGTTTCCTTGTAATACATACTGTAAGATCCTTGATATTATACAATCATATTTAAATATTTACTATAAAAAGAATGGATGTTCCAGTTATGATTTACAGATAAGTTAATTTTTAAACGCAGTTTTTGAATTTTTTCTTGCACTTTGTAAAATTTGTCCAAATATTTCTATTATATCTCGTGAAATCTGTTGCATAAGCGGCAGATTTCTAAGCAAGAGTTTATAATATAAATTCATGAATAAATATATGGATCAGTATTTTAAAGGGGCTTTACTTTTTCAACAATTTATGTATAAACATCATATTAAGGTCAATAATGGCGTAGGATTGACACGAGAGAATATAAACAAAATTAATTTTTTTCCAAAAAAAAGATGAAACATTTCAAAGTATTGCAAACTCCTGCGTTTTGGTTTTAAAGTTATAATTATATTAATAAAGTGAAACATAAAAAAAAAAAAAAAATCCATTCTTATCAATTGTTTAATGAATTTAAGTAAATTAATCAACGTGTGATAATCCGAATCGGGTATACATGTCTCGAATATCTGATGAATAAAAATTGCAATGATCACATGTTCTTTGTTTCTAACTTTAAATATGTTTTTAACTTCAAATAACAAATCTTTTTTACTTCACGTTTTAATTTTTCGATTGATTATTTGGTCGCTTAAATTTGATTATCACCAACTGATAATAATATCTCGATGTGATGATCATTACTATTAAAGTTATATCACGAATCATATGATTTGTCAATATTTATATTTTCAATTTCGGGGAAAAACAGAATAACAAAGAATTTTATAATAATCTGCTTAACCTGTTTACAAACAAAAAAGAATTTGTTAAACGGTTGATTATAATCTTTTATTATGTTTATAATCCGGTATGTTTATTTGTGAATTATTTATTGATGCTAAAATAAGAAAAAATTAAAAGCAACGAATTTAAATAATCTATTGTTATAATTGCTTGAAAACAAAGAATCTTATTGATTATTTACATCTCGTAAAACATATTGGAATTGTTTGAGTTTCGGAATAAATATGTTACAATATTTTTGAAATATATTTTTCTACCATTATTTCACTATTTTAATATTGCTATTCAAATTATTCACAAATGAAATAATAATATAATTAGTTAAATCGAAATCCGGTCAATATATTATCTAATATAACAAAAATATTTTACTCTAAGAGAACATAAAAATTATAGGTATAATTTTGATACTTTCATACGAATCCCGGCATGTCGTTACATGTACTGTATATCTGTATACGAGCAGGCGCTGCCCGCGCATTTGTTTGTTCTATTATTATTATTTTCGGAGGATATGCCATATTTAGTATCATATGAGACATAAATTTTTAATTAAATTAGTGTATCAATGATAATATTTACTCAATTTCAAATTCACAAATGTTTCAAATTATGAATGACTATGAATGAATACTTCACATTTAAAAAAAATGTTTTTTATTATTATAATTCGAAAAAGAATGTAATTCACCAAAAAATTATTTGAAATTACTTGTAATAAGTTATGAAAAATCGAAGTCCAGTCGTATCACGAAATAAGGGTCTATAATTATGAAAAAATGGGTGTGACGCGGGTGGCAAATTATGTAATGGAAATTTTATGGAGATGTTGAGGCTTGGCAAGATCTATTCGTCACACGTTATTTTGCCACAGTTAAAACTCCATATAATCACGTGAAATAACGATCGATTAGGGAATGACCGGCCAGTGTTAGGTTATAGTTCCGACCAGAATTAACTCAGAATTATACTCAGAATTTTTAAAATCTGTTTTCAAATCAGTTTCGGATTTTTCATCAGTTTAATCTAAGCACAGTATTATATGATTGATTATATGTATAAAGAGGCGGTTCTGGTAATGAGTGTTATACCATCCCTATAAAAAATGTTTGTCCGATAAATATTCGGAATGGGTCAATTTTCCGGACACTCGCACGCTATTATACAATAATTAATTAATACAAGATGCGGAGATTGAGAATTTTTAACCACATAAAAAACGTACAATATCATGATGAATGTCCCAATAAATGTCAAGTAAATGTTCGGAATGGGATCGAATTCCGAACAAAAAACCGAACAGTGTTTGGACAATATTTTTTATAGGGCGCATGGGATTGCACCTATAAAACCCGGGTTCGTGTATATAGGTTTTGCCAAAAATTCGGCCAATGCAGATATGCAGGTCTACCGGATTTCTTTAAAAATGCTCGGTAATTTTTACATTGCATAAAAATACATAAGTTTCCCAATGAAATCACTCAAATTTTTTTATTTGAAAGCTAATTTTTTAATTTTAATAAAAAAAACGTTTTAAGAAATAAAAAAATTTATCTAATTATAAAATATGATAACTTTTTGAGGTTATTTATATATTTATTTGCACATACTGTAGATAACTTTAAATATAGACCATTTTTATTTACATTTTTTAATAACTACAATTGATTATCTTTCAAATAAAAAAAAAAATTTTATTATAAACTATTAAAATTACCGACTTGTATATACTGTATATTAAAAAATGCCTATTTTACTATTATTTTTTTTTCAAGTTTATTAGTAATGTTCAGTAAAATTGATATTTTTAAAAACGTAATTAAAAATGTTATATATTGAATTCTAATAGTTATCTATATGTAAATAAATATACAAAAGAATTCTAAAAAGTTGTCATTATTACAATTAGACAATCTTTTCATACTTTAAAATATCCTTTTTTTTTTATTTAAAATTTAAAATAAAAAAAAATTTGTGTGATTTCATCAGAAATTTATAAACTTTTTTGTAATATAAAATATAAAATTACCAAGTATTTTTAAAGAAATCCAGTAGTAATTTATTCAGCCTTTGATATAATGAAGTAGGCGTCCGGACTGATCAGGACTTCGTTATGAGAAAATTCGTTAATATAGGAAAATCGGTATAATATGCAACTCATGAATCATTTATAACTTATAATTTACAAGTGCCGCCCGTTATAATGACGCTCATTAGGCCATTAGTAAACTTTTTCTAATTGTCGTTATATGTTTTATATAACGACATCAAAGGAATCCAAAAATTTATATGTCGTTATACAATAATAATTTCGTTATAACGAGATGTCGTTATAACGGGCGGCACTTGTTTATATTAGTTTTTCTTTGTAAAATAGGTTTACCTTTAATAAATTATGTAGAATTATTCACTTTAGAAAGATTTCAAGAAAATTGGTATTAGATGATTCTTGTGTTAAAAGAAAATTCGTTATAATAAGATTCATTTTGTATTATGGTTTATAAGATTTACTTTGTTAAACGAGATACGAAATTTAATTAGTAAAATTCGGTCGGTATAGCGTCGTTATATTGTGAAATTCGTTATATATTTTTTATTTATTTGTAACTTCAGCTGGAATTGATTTTTATAGTTTCTGGCCAAAATGAAGATTTATTGCATTATTTGATTCCGTGTTAATATAAGTATATAACGAGAATTTTATTAATGTGATAAATAATTGAATTTGTATAATTTTAATTCTACGTACGAAATATAAATTTTATTGTAATAATATCTGATATATTAATACATTAAGTCATAATAAGTTCGAACCGGATATAGTCCGGTATACCCTATTGAATATACTCATTAAAACTTTATGAATGGTATTTTTATGCTCAAGGAAATGCAAATAATCTTATATATTATTTCTTCTGAGTAATAATTATTATATATTTCATTTTCATCTACAATATAATTATTTTACGTACCATCGATATTAACTGTTGCTTGGTTTCAAATTATACTAACGGTGATCGTTAAACGTCTTAAGCGAGCGTCACGCTGCACGTTTTTCCAAAGTGAAATCTTATTGGTGTTATATTTTGCAACAATTTATAAATATCACGAGCACAATGTCTTTCACGTTGATTATGAGTTTCATTTTCTCTAATTTTGCGTTCTCTAAATACAGGCTGACTATTCATTTTATATTATTTTGATTTTAATAACGAAAATAAATTACACAAGATTCTGTATAACTGATAAGTTATATTTTTTTCATTTATTATATTTTTCGTTTATGTTTAATGAATCTCAAATTACATGAAGAAATAATTTAAATTTATTATATACATTTTATGAAGGTTAAACTAAAGTCTAATTCTAAGCTAATAGTATCGAAATTAATAAGCTAATAGTTTATTTATTTATTTTATGCCAAGCAGGCAGCAGTCTAAGTAAAACTATAATACATCAAAGAAAGTATAGCGCTACAGCAGAACAGAGTGAAAATCAGACCCTCACTTGTAGTAAAAGGAACCATCCTGTTCTCTACCACGACCAATAAAGAACAACAATAGTAAACAAAGTGCACACACAAAAAAAGAACTAGCTACAAAAAGAGTACTATTATTAATAGGGGATGCCCTTTTTTACATGATATAGGTGACTAGACATATGAAATAAAATGATGGTCTACTTTATGGTGGTCGAAAATGTTGTGGAGACAAACTGTCAACATGATTGTAAAATGGACCGCTATGTAAAAAATTTGATAAAGAAAATAAAATAAATAAAAGATCCGTATGATTCTTATAATTTCTGAAATCAAAATGTGGTTATTAGGCAAGTCACGTGTTTCAGCCGATCTGTCTGGCCGCCGGAGTATGTTTTAAAACTATTTTTGGTAATGCCATTCAAATGTTTCTCTTTTCATTTAACGGAACGAAGTTTTCAAACGTTTGATTACTACATTGATGCATGAACTGAAATAAAAGGTGTTCTATCGCTTTCTTTTTGTTGATATGGATATGGAAAATTCCATATAGGTCATTTGTGACGTAGGAACGTAAGAGTAGCAAGGCGGAAGGGTGCATATTTTCGTTTCTAAAGGCCCATCTGAAGGTAGGTGAGTATTTGACGCTATCAGAAATGCATAGCGATAATTTGTCGGCTGACTGGTTCAAAATTTTGATAAGGAGTTCGCTATCCGCAAACAACAGGTGCGAATAGTTTGATCAAGTTCAGGACATAACCATATGTGGTCATTGGTTTCCTCCGTCTGTTTACAAAGCAGACATTGTTAATAAGTTTTGGGAATTTTCGGTTAAGTATGTCAAGCGTTGGTAAGGTTTTGGTAGAGCATCTAATTTTCCATTCAGTGTCTTTGCAATGTTGTGAACTTGTTGCTTCGTCATGATCATTATAGTTAAACCATTTGCTGATACAGGTCCAGTTTATCAGTTGTGACGCGATAGCTTCTTTAATATCTTGTAACGATGGGTGATTAAGATGTTCTTCCAGTCGTTGTAATTAGAAATGTACCAATGCATTTTCTAACGTCTCTGTCTATAGGAACGTTTTTATTCCATATTAAGCGATTAAGGTGACCGTTTGTGTGGGTAAATGTTGGTGTACTATTTTGGTTGGTGCGGGTTTCAGTCTACCAATTTTAGCTTGGGCATCTGCTATGTCATTAAAAGTGTCGTTAGAATGGGCTTTGACTTTATGGAGCTGCAGTCTTAGATGTAACTTCTTAATAATATGGTGTATAGCGGACCAAAGAAACTTATTGTTGATTTTGTTATATCGTCGAGGTGAAATGGACGAGAGATTGGACGATTTATGAAATTACCGCTTGTGAATCAGTATAAATATGAATAAACCCATTTATAGGTGATGTGATAAGAGCGGTAAGAATTGCCATGGTTTCAGCTTTTGTAGAAGGAGGAAAAAGTTCTAAAGAACCGTTGTATTTTATATTTGCACCCGGTAAGTTAGAAGTTGTCCATCCTTAGACCATGAAAAATTCATTTTGATTAACATCAGGTGTATAAGAACCACCGTTATAGAAATCTATAGTAGTAAATGGGGATAATAAATCTAATAAGTGTTTATTAAGATCGTTAGCTATATGCCTATATCGTTATTTTCTATTAAAGTATTAATAAGAGAATGGTTAATTGAATTACTACAGAAGTGAATGTGAGGGATTAAGTCTATTATGTTGAATTAAATAATCATTATAAGTTAGTAATCTATAATAAGGGTGACTATGTTTTAATAAGTGGAATTTATCATAACGATAATTAATATGGGGAAGTAAACGCTTTTTGTTTTTTAAGGATAGAGTGTCATTAAAATGGCGTTAGAATAATTGACTTGTAAGATACATTTGGGTGTTAAAGAACAAACGTAATAAGGGTATTGTAAGGAGCAACCTTGACATGGAATGATGGTGGTTTTTTGTGAACGTGGGGTATTATTATGATCAGTTGTGTCTATGTTCTTGAAAATCCAGTGTTCAACATAAAGGATTGGAACCGTTTGAGAAAAGTGTGTATAGGCAAGAATTCTTCCGTATGCAACATCAGTTATAATGTTCGACCAGAATGAGATCCATTTTGGTCTACCTTGGTGATGAATAGGTTCATTATTCGTAGGGAGTATTCGAGGACGTTGAATTTGCGGATTTTGTATAAATTGTTGGGGTCTGAGGTCAAAATTTAGTCTACCTGCGTTCGTAAGCGTGATGTATTCCTTGAGAAAGTTATACCATCTTGGAACTCTTTCGTGTTTGTTTTGAAGATTCGATTTTATCTTTTGGTAATCTAAGAGGTAAGCTGAATCAATCGTAATGATTTGGTCTAGAAACATAATACCTTTGTGTCGAAGGCTGTAAATATGAGCGTATAAGTATTTTGGATCGATAACATAATGGGATATGGGGTGAACTCCTCCTTTAGTTTTGAAATTAAAGTTGGTCGATAGGGACAGATTATAAACACGTAAAAAGGCGAATAAAATTTCTAAAATCGAAAAAGAACGTAAATGTGTATCAAAAAGTGAAAAAAAAAATCAAAGGGTGAACCTAAATTTTTTGTTGACTTAATAATAAAAAAATTTAAGTGTATCAGAAGTGTGTGATGAGTTCGCTTGTGCGACAAAAGTGCTTGTACCTTTATTTGATTATCGAATATATTAATGATATTGGGGTAGATGTTTGAAGACGGCTAATAGTATAAAGCTTAAAAAGTCCTACGCTCCGCTTCGGACAATTACTCCACCGGTATAAAAAGTATAAAAAAGTATAAAATCTGCAATGAGATAAATCTAATAAATATTTCAAGTATGCTCCCCTCCTATCGAGGGGCCCCAAGGAATCGGTGAGTATTTCAGTTATTCATGGGAATAACAGGTATTTATTATATCGCTGAATTAACCAATTATATCAGTTTGAAAAAATATGATAATAATTAAGTCATAACGCCAATCATAATAAATTTCAAGGCTAAAATGTAATATGCACAAGTTAAAAGGTCTAGAAAGCACTATTTTGGGGTTTTAAAGGCCGCTTAATTTTCGGCAAAATGAGTTCTCGATTTTCGGTAAAATTACGGATCGGTGGGTTCGGTGAAACTGGAATCGGGTAAATTTTTAAAAAAACACCTTTGAAAATATTTCCATGTAATTTACCCGTTTCCGATGTATTAGTACAGTTACTGTATATCTTGTTATCGTCATAATTAAATTAATGCATAATTTCTCCTGGTATCGCATTCACGAGTTTATTTAATTTTGTGCAGTTCTAATTTCTAAATGGTAACACATTAATGATATTTATATCAATTTTTGCCAAGTATGCATAATTTTTTACATAAATAATCATAATAATTTCGCACATTAATGTTTAAATTTTAGTAACCTTGATCAGTTGTACACACGTATACTATGGGTACAATAATATGTATACGTCGCTCTTCATCGTTAACTTTTTGATAATAAATAAATAATTACTTACTAACTTTCTTGATATTTTCGAGCTTACTGTAGCTGAAATTTCCTTATAATAAACCCCATTTTTACGCGTAGAATAAATTTAGAACATCAATAAAAAAAATATATATATAAATTAAAAGAATCTTCATCGTTCAAAATAGAAAAATCAATAAATTACTATTTACAAAAAAAAAAAAATTGTCGTCTAATTAAAATAATTAAAATGTACTTAATTACACAAAATAAAACAATCGTCCTAGCTCTCTATCTCGTCTTATTTTCCGTCTCAGTCCTCTGTCAAATAATTTTTATATTCAAGTTTTCCGAATTTCGTCTCGCGTATTATTAAATAAAATAATGTATTTATAGGTTATATGATAAAGTTTAATAATTCATACCGTAAAAATGAAATATTTATATAATCCAATATAATTCATAATTCAATGATTTAATTTCAGGAGTATAAAATTGGCTTCTTTTAGAAATTAATGAAATTTAGATCCTATTAATCACATTACTCTTGAACATATTAAAAATCTCAATGATATTTGGAAACTTGTAGTATCAGAGGATCACATAACTTTCATAGATTTAATTAAAGATTTTTTTCCTTGTTTGTTTGTTAATTTTTTTAAACAATTATTATCTACGAAATCAAAAGTTGAAATTTTGTCATATAATTTTAGGAATGAAATTTTGGATAAATCTATGATTTTTTGGAAATATATATATATATATATATATAAGTGAGGTGTAATAAACTTAATGAAATTGATAGAGGTTGGGAAATTGATAAAATACAATAAATTACTATAATATTGTTGATTACGGTAGTGTTTCGTAGTATTATTGTAATAATTAAAGGAGTTGTGGTGGGGTTTTTATATAACATTACCGAAGTCCATACGAATAGTAATAGTTATGCGGATAGTTTATTGAACCTATTTGGGTGAGCAGGATGGTAGATAGTTCTTTTGAAAATAAAAATCTTTAAGTCCCTAATAATATTATAGTAATATAGTTCGATCATGTTCTTTACTAAATGTTATATAATGTAGATCTTTTCCTTTTTTGTAATTTTTCTTATTTCTAAATA
>QZLH01000734.1:49591-64139 GCA_003833135.1 Oehlia diaphana
TGCTGATCCCCCATCTTTGGTATTGATTTGCTGATTATATAAATACATTTCGAATCAAGCTTTTCTATTTTAGTACGATCGGCAACCAACAAATCTTTTAGTGTTTTAAATATACACTATAACAAAAAATAATATGAAAATAAAAATTTACTTTTAATTTCGCCATTGATGTTAAAACTTTCTTTCTTTTTCCTAAAATTGTTAAAGGCTGGGTTAGAAATTAGAATCCATTTTTGAAATATTTTACAATGTAATCTATTCAAAAAATAATGTTAATTTATTTACCCTTTCCAATATAATAAAAAGTTCACTAAACAACTTGTAATATGAAAATTCTCATACGCTTTATTGACATGTCTATTAAGATTAAGAATCAACGAGATATTCAAGAATAAATTTATAATTGTATTAATTGTATGAAAGCAAGCTTTTAAAGTCACCTATAATTATTGTTACCGTAACAATTCCTGATATAATTATGGAAATTAGATTTACCAAAGTTAATGAAACTTCTACAATAGTTCTTTCTATCTCATTATTTGTGGTAAATGTAGAAGACCGTGCAAAACAGAACATTTATAATAAAAAAAAATTCTCTATTACGCTTAAATTTAGCCACATTTCTAAATCATCATGAGAACAACTTTTATAGTAGACTTAAAAATTTTAATAAATTCTGATTGTGGCAATGTAGATAGATACAGAACGGATGAACCTATCTTGTACATCGTGGCTATAGGTGCCGTCGGAATTGCCATATTGAAATTACGGCATCACAATATATGGATTTTACCATTTAAATATTTAACAAATCATCGAGACCAGAAATATAGATTTACGGATTACAAATTATCTACAGCATAGTAACCAGACAAAAATATTACGGTATAAGCTTCATATGCCGTAATTAATTCCGACGGCAAGTATAAATTCGTGGCTTGGACAGAGTTCTGTATTTTATTATTAGTAATTGTGGCTTTCATTTCAAAGTTTTGGAAATAGCAACTTATTTACTCATCTCTTTTTTCATCAAGGTCTATTGCCATAAAATTGTTTTTTTGTCCTCCATTTCGAACTACAGAATCTACTAATTATTTTTTTTTTTCTTTGCAATATATAGTATAGACTCAAAGCTGTATTGAGCTGAACTCAAACTGAACCGTTAAGCAAATTAACATCCCTATCATGAATTAATTACAGAACGAGTAGATATGTTTCCCGTGCAGGAATTCCTTTAGCAGATGATCCACGTGAACTACCGCAAGGTGCTAGAATAGAAGATAGAGTATCTGTATTAAAACAATTAAATATTATATTGATGCTTATTTAATAGAGGTCGAATCTGGTTAAAGACGGTTAACCGGTTAAAACTATTTTGGCCGTAAATCCATAATTCTGGTCAGATTTACTTAATGCGGCCCAGAGACTTGATAATTTCAGTCATGTGTTCCCAAATTATACCGAATTTTTATTAATAATTGTATTGATGAAAATAATCTTCTTTCAACTAATTTTTAAAATATTTTTCATATTAACCGGTTAAGGTTTTTTTTTGGACGGTTCCAACCTCTAGCTTATTATTTAGAAAAATTCAGATCCACACGCGAAAATATAGCTAAATGTAATTAAAAAGATTAAACAAGTGATTTTTAAATATATATATATTATAATAAACGAAATGCAAATAAGAAATCGAGTAACACAATTCAATACTGTGCGTCCAGCTAACTAAAATCAGCAAGTAAATAATTTGAATCATATTTACGATCTAGGGTGATCTTCATTTGTGGCTCATCATTACAATCAATCAAAGAAGGATATTACAAATTATAGTTAATATCCGGATAAAAAATCCGTGATCGTAAAGGTATTACGCATCTTTATTAAAATTTCAATCGTCATCTTTATAACATTGATCAAGATCATCAGTATATGTAATTAATTCCTTAAAAGTTTGTGGATCATAATTTACTAAATATCATAATTATTTTTAATAAATTAATTGTTAATTTTTATAAAATAAAGGAAAAAAAATTTTTTTATACTTACAATAAATTTTTAGACCTTTTCCAAAATTTCTATGACAAATTATAGAATTTATAATTGTAATTACTGTTAAGAGAAAAGGAACAATTACCATACAAATTATGTAGGTAACTTTCATCCCAATTGATCCTCCCATTACTTTTAAAAATTCTTCAAAAAGAACGAATAAAGTCTATCAATAAATTGAACAGATAAAATGAGTATAATAACGATAATATGCACTTACTTATGTTAACTAGAAATTCGATAAATACGTAAATATGAAATACGCAAAGCGCTAAACTAGAAAGATAGAAGAAAATCATTTTGTATTTTGATTCACTGCGAACCTGTAAAAAAAAAAAATCAATACAAAATTAATTAACTATATTCTAAAAAAAAAGGAAAAGCTTAAATTAATTACCCCTTCAATCATTGTGAAAGCAATGATACACAAAAGGAAATTTGGCCAAGAGATAAATTGTAAGAGGGAAATCGGACTTTTGAATATGTATTCATCCGGTTTAATTACGTTTATAAAATCAAAATGTACAAAATAAACAATTATAATTTGTGCGTGACATAAAACTTTTTGCACATTATAATTGAAATAAATCTCTAAAAAATTATGATGCATTCATTATAAACCTCTATGGCTCTATAATAGACAAAATGAAAAAAAAAATAAAGTAAAATTCACTTTTAATTTCACGAATTTTTTCGTCATCGATAATATTTTCACTATCGACGTTAAAGCTTTCTTGTCTTTTTCTAAACAAATTAAATATATTTATAGATTGTGTCAAGGTTCATTTTTTGAATAATCTATCAAAAACAATTTTTAATTTATTTACCTTTTCCAATATAGCATAAAATTCATTAGTAATAAAGATAACCAAATGGCAATATTCAAATACACATACTCCTTATAATACATATACACTCGTAAAGTATGAAGAAATTCTAATGTATTAGGATTGAGGACAGTCAGGACATTCATGAATAAATATATATTCGTATGAATGAAAGTCCTTGAAGATATCTATAATCATACAAAAGATATAATTATGATAAATCGTTATTTAAAGAAATCAGGATTTAATAATTACCGCAACAATTCCCGATATTATCATTAAAGTTGGACTCATAAAAGAGGATGACCAATATAAAATAATTACTTCTAATTTATATGTTTCCATTAATAGACTGTAAATGCTTTCGAACAGGATATACAAATTATTTATAACAATCATAAAACAAATTAAACCCTCTAATATGCTTGAATTTGGCAAATATTTCTTGAATGATTTTAAATTATTAGGAAATTTCTCCATATTAATGATGATGAGGAAGAGTTACTTTGTTAGTAAATTTAAAAATTTCTTACCTCCGAATGTGGAAATGAAGATGCAGAACGGGTATTACCCGCTGAATCTACTTATAGTTTTCTCGTATACCGTGGCTTGGGTAACGAAAGGTATTGAGTTCGGTATTATTAATGTGGCTTTTCATTTCATATCGCAATTTATTGAGAAAAACTTATTTACTTTAGTATAATGCAGTTACTCACTTTTTAATTATCTGCTTTTTTAAAAAAAGATTATTACTATAAAATGTTTTTTTTTGAATCTTGTCCTCCATTTCGAACTTCAGAACCAAAATGTTTCAGTATATTGCGACTTTTTATTGCAATTATATTCTCATCTGTCATTATGATTTACGCGTGGATTACATTCGTAGAATTCGTTTCCAATATTGACGAACCGAGCTTGTATATAAGTGAATTAGACGAACAATTTACTTATCCGGGTATCTTCTATTAATTATTATATTAATATAAAATTTAGTTAATTGATTAATAATCATATTCTTTTTAAATAATAGCATTTAGAGTTTGTCCAAAAGCTTTGAGTAAGAATAAAACCTTTTTTTAAGATTTAATCAATTAATGCATGTTTATTAATTTCACAATAATAGGTAATTATAATGGCGATGATACATTAAATATATCATTATATAAATTATATCGCGATATTTCAAGTTCACAATTATATATTCCTAACGATTATTCTTTTTATGATAATGAGAGTGAGTTTTTCCCAATCTTAAATATTAATAATTTTGTTTACATTAACGTTAATTAATTTTTAATTATTATAGTTCATGGATTGAATCTATATGATTTTAACACTTTATACGAATTACATAACAATTACTCAATTCCTACAAATGCCAATTTTTTTATACGTGATCATGATAACAATCATTGTAGAATATTTATTCCTCCTTCTATTAATGATGAATTTTTCGAAATTGTAGAATTCACATCAGATCACCAGCCATTCTTTGCGGCTAATGAACTTCTTTTTATTATCGCTTTGGATAATTCATCAATTTATAGTTATTTCGAAATCAATTTTGAATCAATAACCATTAATAAAAGAAATTTAACACTACAGTCAGCGTTAGCCAATAGAAATCCAAATAAAGATCTTAAGGATGTTAATACGACTTTAATTCCTAACCAATATTTTATTACACGAGGACGATATGTTATTTATGAACTTATTCTCAAGGAGAGAAAATCTTATTCTTCATATTTTTCTGGGTACCTTGGTTTTAAAGCAAGTAATACTTCCACATTTCTTGAAATTGAAGAGAAAGAACTCGTTTCAACACCAAACGCTTCATATACAGCGTTAGAGCTAAGATTTCAATATGATTTCATAATTCGTGAACAACAAAAATTTCAAATCACTGGTAACATCTAAATTTATTATTATTCATATTCATATTTTTTTAATTGATTTTCAAATTTTATTTTTTTAGTTACCAGAGTTATTTCAAATATTGGCGGTTTTTATGGTGCCGTAAGTGGGATATTTGTTTTATTATTTGGTGCATCAAAACTTTCTCCATGGTAAATATAGTACGAATATTAATACTTAATCATCTATACAGTATGTTAAAATCGTTAACATTTACTTATTTATGTTTTAAGGGGAATTTGTCAAAAATATGTATGTTGTTGGTCATATCGTCGAAGTTTTAAAAGACATTTAGCGAGTAGATACGTTTCTCGTGCAGGTATTCCTTTAGCAGATGATCCACGTAAATTACCATTAGGTGCTGAATTAAGAGACAGAGTAGCTGTATTAGAGCACTTATTAAAAGAGTATTATATTGATGCTTATTATTTAGAAAAATTAAGAACCACACGCAAAAGATATTTAGATTTACGTAATAATAATTTTGAATTATTAAAACTTTTAGGTGACGATATTGATGAAGATTTAACGGATGGTATTGCATTAGAAGATGGATCAACAACAAGCTAAATTTGATTCAATATTAAAAGTTTTATGATTAATGATTGTATCTTGAAATTATATTAAATTTTATTCATATATAAAAAAGTACTATTCCAAGTTTATTATTAAATCATTAATTAATGATACAATTTTAGCATGAACGGTGATAAATAAAATTGGTGAAGGAAAAAAATTTATCAATACTAACTAAAATCAGCAGGTGGAATCTATCCGATTGAATCTAGATCTTGAGTGATCTCCAGTGGCTCATCGTTAATTTATCTATTATTACAATCATTACAAATCCATCCATCACCGTTAAGAGTTTTCCGGATAACCTGAATTCACTCTACCCGGATAACCGAAAAATCTATTACAGATACCCCAGATACCGGATATCCGGATAGGACAATACCCGAATATAAATACTAATTAAGAAATGGGGGCTGTGTAATAAATTAACCGGCAAGAGTATAATATTATATTTGATAATTATTATAAACAACATTCTACCCAAGCGTCAAATACTTCATACTAATTTGAGTAAATTTTTTTCAATCTCTATCACATAGATATTTTTTTTCTTTTCTTTTATTTCTTACCGATGAATATTCATTTGCCTCTATAGCAGCTTTACATTAGTATAGTTTATCTATAAAGGACAATTTATATTACGCTTGTAATCAAACTGCTATAAAATGGGTAATATGCTATTTTGAGAACACATGAATTCACGTACCGTGTTCCGTGTATAACTAATAACTACAAAAATTTATGATCGAAAATTGGCAAAATTTAAAATAAAGGAAATAACAGTCGAAGTATTAAATATCAATTTCAATAGGAAATGATTTTTAATCAAATATTTTTCGTAATAGTATATTAAGGTAAATAAATTGCTCTCGGCCCTCCTCATTTGTGTAATTTTAAGTTTTAACTGTCTTTTAGTCTATTTTTTTTTTAAATCGATAGCATTAATTGTGCAATAATTATTAAAATGATTAAATGGTTGATACGTACGCCAATAAACGATCTTTAATAAAATTTCAATCGTCATCTTTATAACATTGATCAAGATCATCATATTTAAAAGTTCGTGGTTCATAATTTACTAAAATAATATTATTATTTAAATAAGTTATTTATAATTTATTTTACAATAAATTTCCAAAATTTCTATGACAAATTATAGAATTTATAATTGTAGTTATTATTAAAATAAGTGAAACAATAGCTACTGCTATAAGAATTAACACTGTCAATATCAGCAGATTTTATTAATTCTTTAGTTAAATAAAAAAAAATAAAGTCGATTAATTAAGTCGAATAAGTAAAAAATATTATAACAGAAAGTGACGAGCACTTAAATCATTATGCGGTTTGATTCCAAGCGAACCTGTTAATAAGAATAATTATAATAAATAATTTTTTTTTTTAAAAAAAAAGGAAATGTGTCTAATTTAACGAGTCTGGTTCATTTCACCGACAAACATTTCACCGACATAAAAAATAAATATTGAATAGGATATTTAGTTTCTTACTTCCATCTTAGACGGGTTAGTAGATAGAATAACATATAGTTATATCTATTATATATTTTTTATCTTTTTATGTTATTATAAATTTCATTAAAATAATAAAGAAATGCGCGTTACTAACAAATATATACATATACAGTATATAAAAACATATACGTGTTACTAACAAAAAAATTCCCTATTTCATATATTAAAAGATAACAGTAGTTTGTACGGCAAATGATAATCTTTTTAAAAACAAACTTTTTTTCGGTAAGTTTTCAAAAGTTTCTTCGTTTTGAAACTTTTTTTTTTCTTTTTTTTTTAGGTATCGGTTTCAACTTTTGTTTTGGATTGATAAGCTTTGAAAGTTTCATTTTAAAACATTTTTTTGGTTTTTTTAAAATTAAAAATTGTATTTTGTCTTATTTTTTTTAGATATATATCACCGGTGCTTTGAATTGGTGGTAAGTTTCAAAAAGTTTCGTTCATTTCGAAACTTATTTTTTGGGTTTTAAAATAAAAATTTTTTTATTTTTTTCTTTTTTTTTTTAGGATTTGTCATTGCGCTTTTTATTAGTAAGTTTCGTAAGTTTCACTTCGAAACTTTTTTTTGTTTTTTTTTTTTAAAAAAATTATTTTTTTTTAGATATAAATCAGCTTCAACTTGATCAGTAAATTTTGAAAGTTTCATTTCAAAACATTTTTTTTAATTTTATTTTGAAGAAACTAATCGTTTCTTCTCTTATCTATTTTGTAGGTTATCACCTTTGGTTTTTAGGGTAAGTTTTGAAGTGTTTTGTTTCAAACCTTTTTTTAGTAAATTTTTTTTAAAAAAATTGTTTAATTTTTATTTATTTTTTTTTAGATATTGGATATTACCTTGATATTTGTTTTTAAAGCAAATGCTTCAAAATTTTTAAAAAATAAAAAATTATTCTAATTTTTTTTCTTTTTTTTAGGTATCTGCGGCTTTCTAGTTGAAATTTCTAATAGATATTAGCTTTGTAACTTTCTTGTAAATGCTACTACAACTGAAATATTCATTTCGCTGACATCTGAATTATTTTATCAGCACCCTTATGTGATATTATTACGTGCGGTTGGTCTATTGAATTGGTAAGTTTTAAAAATTTCGTTTTGTAGGTATTTGTTCCTTTGGCTTTGGGACTTGGATATGCTGGTATGGTAAGTTTTGATTTAAAATTTCAAAACTTACATATTATTTTTTAATTTATTTTTATTATTTTTTAACTTTCTATTTTTTGTAGGTATTCGGTTTTTTTGGTGTTGAACTTTGGATGTTGACTCTTGGATTACTTCAGTTGGATTCTTAACGTTGGATGGGTACTTGGACTTTCTTTGACTTCAGTGGTTTCTTTCTTGTAGGATGGTACCTTGGTGTGAATTGGCGACTTAGAATTGGTAAGTTTTACAGCATTATTTGCTTCAAAACTTTTTAAATTTATTTTTTATTTTGTTTAATTATTTTTTTTTTTCTTTTTTTGTAGATACCGGTAGATTGAATGATCGATCGGTAAGTTTCAAAATATATTTTGGTTTCAAAACTTTTTAAATTTTAATTATTCTTTGTTAATTATTTATTCTTTTTTTGTAGGTATGACTTCTCAAATCCTGGACAATATGATCAGTAAGTTTCAAAATGGTTTGAAACTTTTTTTAACTTTGCTTTGAAAAATTAACCATTTCGTCTTTTGTCTACTTTGTAGGCGTGTGAAGATTATGGAGTATTAATCTCTCTCCTCTAGTTGATTGATTCTATAAAAATGGTAATGTTGATTCTATAACAGCCCATCTACTGCTTGTAAGAAAGTGATGATAATTCATGGTTTCATCTTCACTCGTTAATAATTGTTGATTAGCAACCTAGAGTGCATTTCATACACAGATGTACAGGATTTTGTTAAGAAGGATTACATTATATATATATATATATATATAAATATTATCAGTTATCCTTATTAAAAAAAAATTGTTTTCTCTCTTATTCTTTTTCATATTATGAAAATGTCTAAGCAATTTTTTCCAAATTTAAGTCGGAGTTTACTATAAAAATTGCATGAACGGTTTCGTCAAACCGATAATATTATTATTGGATGATTAAACTAAATAATAGTCTAATAGCGGCACGTATAATATATAAATATGGAATATATTTTTAATGAATTTTATTATTTAATTATGTAATTATTGCGGCAGGATTATTAATAATAGTAATATAAATATAAATCATAGATATTGCAATTATGTATAATATATCTATTGTAATGCGAAATAAATCATGTGTTGTAATACATATATATGACATAGTGTTCTACACTATAATAACTGGTTGGCGCTCATGAATTATATAACATACTTATGACATGGTTTTTAAATGATTATCAAAAAAGTCTACATTGATGTTAATCTAACGTTCACCTAATTCACATAATTTGGTCCATTCTTCCGGAGGTTGCATTTTTAACATTTCATTTGGAAGTGTGACCAACTGTATCAAAAGACCAGATTCCAAATGCCACTATAAAAGAAGAAGTTTTAAAATCAGAATTGTATTCATTTTTTCATGTATCACCAAAAAAATCTTTACATACCTCGTAAAAAAAAAAAATGAAATGGAAATGAAAGGAAAAAAAATGTTAGTGAATTTGTCAAAAAAAAAAACATAATGAACAAAAACGGAATGAAACGATAGCATATCATGTGACAGTGTATTCCCCAGGCTCCGGGATTGTCGGAAACAAATCTGATGGCAATCCACCTAAAAAAAAATTACATTCGTCTGTTTAGTCGTTTTTTCATTTTACTAATGGGGACTATTTGTCACCCATTATGTAACCGGTGAAAGAAAACGCGAAATTTTTTTACCCTAAGGCAGGTATTGTTGCAGTATCACGCTTGATTGGATTATGTGTATTCAATTCATTTTCATCAACTTTATCTCCAGTTCCGGTTCCAAGTACCCAAAATTGGTATCCATGCTAAGTTTTTAGAAAAAGAAGTTAATTTTTTAAATCATTTATGCCGATTAATTAATTTTACATACAATGTGAAACGGATGTTCGCCATCGTCAGAATCTAAAAAAAATATTTGTTAATAAAATCATAAAATTGAAAATTCTTATATAATAATTAATTATACTTACTGATGAAATACATATCAACTACTTCTCCATCTTTATCAAAAATATAGGCATTTGCACTAGGTTCGTTAAATGATTTCTTTTTAAAGATTTTATCTAAAGTCGGAAAATTTATATCGGGTATATAAGAAGAATTATTAAGAAAAGCTTTAACAACTCCTGTTGAATTCTTATGAAAATCAATTTTGAATTCAAATTTTTTCGTTGATTCGGGAATCTTTTCTTCTTCTAATGGTTGTAAAGTCTTGTGATCTAGATCAACGTATTCTGTCAAGGAATCTGACCATGGATTATCTTTTGGTTCAGGATCATCGGGGGCTCCTTCATAATGTACTATAGCTTTTATATTAGGAAGATTAGCTGTCTTTTGAAATTCAGAACGCATTATATAATTATCGACAGGTTGGTTTGCAGTAACAATAACAGAATATCTTTGAGCGACATTGATGGGAAGACGATGAATTTTATTTCGTTTAGTATAGAGACCGTCTGCTTCTATAACTTCCATTTCATGTTTATCAATAGAAAAGAAGAATGCCGAAAATGCGCTAGAAAAAATAAAAGCACTCGTCACTTTTAATTTTTTTTTTTTTTGAATTGCATAATACGATGATATAGATTACCTAGTATTAATAATACGAAGGCGATATTTTTTATCTTTAACAAATTCAAATTTAGCAAGACCGGCATTATCCACACATTTAGAACCCGGTGGGGCCTTGGAGCAATCGAAATTATTTTTTCCATTGATCAAACCGTTATCGGGAACTGTAGGTGTTAGGAATCGTTCTAATTAGCATCACGCGGTCATACCTTTGTACCTATATCAATCTTTCTTACCTGGCTATTATAATATAACGAGAATGAATTAATATGAATTTAAGAATTTCGAATTAAGCTTCAAACATTAAATTTACCTCTACTCCATGACTTTCAGGAGTTAAGAATTGTTTTAATAAAATTTGTGCATTAGTGTGATGATAATCATTCAGCATGACAATAATTTCCTCATCATATTCCGATTTAAACGGATCATCAGGATCGTGAATAACTAATAAAAAGTCATAAGGAATTGGATTAAAAAAAAAGGTCGATTTAAATTAAATAGTTAAATAACTTACTTAACGCGCCAAAAACTCCATCAACATATTGCATCGTTTCATGGGCATGACTAAAGAAATATTATAGATAAAGAGTGAGTACATAGGAGTTCAAATGATTTTTTTTTTTTGGTCTCATAAATACTTACTACCAATGAGTGCCGACTTGGTCAGCAACAGTGAAATTGTAGGTGAATTCGTAATCGTTTGGTATAACGCATTGAGCCTGATAATGTACGTGTTAATCAATGATTGATCAAGATTGAAAGAATATAATTATACGAATTGGGTTTTCCCATAAACTCACCATCCATGGTACTCCATCGAACCTATATAGTCGATTGTGAAATTAGTATGGTCTTTGTAAAAATTAATTCCGATAAAAAAAAATCACATACCAAGGAGTCCCTCTTTGAAGCATCCCATGCGCATGCATAGCTAATATTTCATTTTGCAATATGCGCTTAAAAACACGTACAACACATAAAACATAGGAAAATATTCGTTACAAATTACCTGTTGATTCTCCCAATTTATTACGAATTTTCATCAAAATACGGTCTCCTTTGTTAACTTCTATGGTTGGTCCAGGATATTGTCCATTAACGGTTGATAATTCACGAGTAAATCCATCTGGAGCCAAAGTAACTTTTTCTATAGTGAAATCAATATTATTTGTTTTTGGTATATACCCCCGGTTCAAAATTGGCGTGGGCGAGACTACTGCTGTCCAAAAAATAATATAAAAGATTAAGATTCCATAAAAAGCCATTGTTATATATCAAATGATGAGATAAAAGTGTGATTGTTTGCCCTTTTTATAGCGAATTTTGATATAACAAATTTCACAATACAACGAATCTTCGTACCGATATGAAAAAATTCTTACTATTAATTTAAAACGTGTTAAATTATTGGATATATTAGCAAAATTTTTTATTATGGATGGCCTTATTATTTATTTTATTATGTCATTCTAGAATGAAAGTCGTTCATAAAAGATCGACGCTTAACCCATTTATTTCCGTTTACGATAAAGTATAATTTATGGATTAGCTGTAAGTCGGCTATTTATCATATGTTTTCTTGTGAAAATTCTTTTTATTTTTCCTTTTTTGATAAATTGTTTGGGGTTATTTGATTGGAAGTCGAATCTTTATTATTTAAATTGTCGATCAATTAATTTCAATTAGTGATACAGGCCCGCTTTTTTTTAATACTCGATCGACAATAAATTGAATTGTTAAACTTTCAAATAATATTATGTCATTTAATATTTGTTTCTAATAAAAAAAAAAAAAAAATAATAATATCAGAAAATTCCAAGTCCAAATTCACTGAGTCTAATTAATAAAAAAATATTTTTGTGATTTCGCCTGGCCTTCTGTATTCCGCTTATGGCTTATCCGCTATGACGTCCTTATAGGACCCCGGACAATTATATAGTAACTGGTATGTATAAAATGGGGTAAATTTTAAATTTTTAGTGGTAGGTAAAAACCGGGTTTTTTAAAAAAAAGTGGGGGGTAAAATGAGGTAAATAAAAAAATAGCGGGAGGATTTTTATGGTTAAAATTGTGTGATTTTTAAAGTGGTATATTATAAATTGGGGTAGATTATCACGCTATCACTATTATATATATTGTAAATCATTTAACTGTAATAATCTAAATTTACGATCTATCACAATATATAATTGTTGTTACATTAATAAAGAGAGAAAAATAAAATTACGTGTGAGATAATATTCTAAATTTTTTTATATAAAAAATTACTTTGCTAAAAAAATGAAGCATACAGAGTTAACACTTTCAAAACACCCACAAGTTAGATCAATTATTGATCCAAAAACTGTAATATGTGTATGTGGCAAAAGAGTTCGTCTTGATAGAAATTATGATCCAGATCTTCTTGACCGTCACGTTAAAAATAAAATATGTAAAAGTGATGATGGAAACTCTAAGATTACACAATTTTTTTCAAATCAAAGTTCAGAAACTTCAAAAAAAAGAAAACTTTGTATTGGATTAAATGATAAAAAAGTCAAATTATATTTACGTCGTGTAGGTTTTATAACCACATTTGGTGGTGCACCACCTCCAGAGATTGTAGCATGAGAATTATTTGGAAATAAAATCAAATCATCATTTCACTGGAAAGATTTAAACAAAAAAGAAAATGATCAACTTTTAGATACTTTACAATCATGAGCAAAATGGATAAATGATAGCACTACTTTTTGCGTTAGAAGTGCCGAATGTTTAACATATATAGAAGGAATTAATCAAGTTTGTAAGCAATGTCTTGATTTAAAAATATCAAAGGTTTTTCTGGTAATTAAATAATTTTTTACAAATAAATTATGCTCAATAATAATATAATTTACTTATAAATAATACATTATTATTTAATAATAGAATGCAATTGATAAACTAATCCCTAAAGAAAAAAATCACAAACAAATTCTTTATAACAATTCACCATTTTATCAATATTGTAAAAATGCAAATGTCCTGGAATTATTAGAATACTTTAATGATCCAGAAGATTGTATTCCCAAATTTTGAAATCAATTAGCAAGAATAGGACGAGCCAAAGCCTTTAAAGATAAACAAATTTTTTCTGGATTATGTGAAATTTTTGTAGAAATGATAAAACATATTAATGAAGGAAAAGGCCTCTAAAACATTAAATATCCTGAACAATTTTCTAATTTTTTAACTATTTTAGCAAGTAGTAGTCCACAAATATATGCTATTTTTCAAAAAAATCTTGCAGGAAGAACAATCCAAAATATCTGGTAAATAATTTTTTTTGTCATGCAATCGATACATGAAATTTTTAATTTAAATTTTATTTTTAATTTAGTGTACAACGTGCTCGATCAGATTTAGCAATTGATGATCTGTCAATATGCTTTGAAAATATGGCCAAATTTAGAAAATTCTTAAATAGCAACAATTATGATAGACCAATCGCTGCATCAACAGACAACACAAAACTTGAAGAAAAACTACGTTATTTTGCAAGCTTGAATGCAATTTTTGGGTCTACATTGCCATTACAAGAAACTTTAGTATTTTCCTATAATGAAATTGATACTATTATAAAAAAAATTCAAACAAATAATGCAATAGCTAAATATGTTCGTGTATATATTTTACAAGTACCAATTCCTAAAGTACCACCATTTGTACTTGGAATCATTCCAAATAATACCGAAAATGTATCTCATATATATGAGATTCACAATCAAGTTTTAGAACTTGCTGCACATTTCAAAATTCATATACTATCAATTGGAGCCGATGGAACATCAATAGAAATTAAAGCTCAAAAAAATATTATGCAAATAAATACCGAAACAAAACTTGAATTCATTGATGAATTATATAGTATATAATTAATTTATTTTTTGTATCGGTTATTTA
>QZLH01000735.1:26238-36728 GCA_003833135.1 Oehlia diaphana
ATTATATTGTATAAACACTCAATTATCAACGGGATTCTTACTCAATACTACCTATCCTGGTATTCCGGTATTGTTCGTTAAGAATCATCAAGATAAACAACTACAAAATACGATAAATAATAATACGCGATGGTTATAATAATAAATGTTATATTACTGTTAGAAACAACGTGTAATATTGACCAAGTGTAAAATGATTTTATTAATAGATGTAAATTTTGGGTCTTTACAACAAATGATAAAAAGTAATAGGAAGGAATAGGGAATATATCTTAAAGATATTTAGCTACAAGACAACTACGGAAAATAACTATGAGGTAACTACTCTATCAAAGAGTTGGCAGAAGGTATTTTTATATCTAATGGTCATCTCTTTTTTCTGTCATCCAGGCGAAATCTAATCTATAGATGTCTATTGTTGGGTTATTGATTTTCTATTGTCAAGGTTTCAGCATGATGTATCATAATATATCAATACAATTATAAGCCACTTTTAATAAAGTACAAATGACAATTTTAGACATTTAATTACTATTGAACTAATTTCCCCACAATAACTGCTAATAAAATCTTATACATATAAATAATACGAATAAAGAAAATAAATAATATAAATAATAATAATATGAATAAATATAATAATACTACTTATATAAATATAATAAAATAAAATCAATATCTTTTATTAGATTAATCTATTGTACACAAATCAACAATTGTATATCGATATAAATCGACACATAATATTAGAAATTGACATGTACACAAATATACTGTATTCATATCAGATCATCATATATCATCAGAAATCATGTGAGCAAGATTTCATGTAACAACTGCAATAATTAATCGATCTAAATGTTTTGAATTAAATACCAAATGAGTCAAGATAATAAATTCTATAATTTTAATATATTGTTAAAAATCATTCACGAAATTTTTTAATTGATATCTAGTATCAATAAAATTTATGAAGATTTCATAGAAAAATTATTATAATATTTTTAAACGGATTCCTTAAACAATAAGATTAAAATAATAATTTACTTGTATAAGTATAATTTTCCGCTGTATTATTGAGCCATATAATATATAAAGAGTTAGTATTATTTTTGAAAGTGATTATTATATCCCAGTATGGTGATACTATAGATTTAGTATATATTCAACTAGATTAGGTTGATGTGTAGTTACTTCATCGCACCAGATAAATTATTGAAAACATAAGTAATTAAGCCTTTGTTCATGTGTATGATGAGTTTTTGGATATTTATATTTAGGTAAAATTGATTTAGATAACAATAGAAGGAGGGAAAAAAAATTTCCCATTTTATTTCGTATTGTTCTGCAGCTTTAACTCCCAGAGATTGTATTCTGATGCAGGCAATTTATTAACAGTAAAAAGACTAGGATGAGCCCTAAGCTATTCAAACGTCAGATGTTTTTAAAGAGAAACGGCAAGCATTAGATTATATACATTAATAATTCTTAAAAATTTTTCTGACTAGTTTTGACATATTTGGAGAAGCAAATTTTTTTTTATTGGGACTAGGAATGGCAACGGTCACGGACATGACCAGTCGACCTCTGACCGTTTGACCAACTGGTCTGACTGACCATTTAACCAACCGTTTAACCAACCGTTTAACCGATCCTGAAAACGTTTGCGAAATGTCTTTTAAATAAAATTTAATAAAAAAATATTTCGCAAACGTTTTTTAATTATTTTAATAGAAAACATTGCAAAAACATTTTTTATTAAGTATTTCATAAAGAAAAACGTTTTGCAAATATTTTCAGGATCAGTTAAATGGTCGGTTAAACGGTCGGTTAAACGGTCAGTCAGACTGATCGGTCAAAGGTTCTTGACCAGTTATGACCGACCGATGACCGACCATGACTGACCGTTGCCATCCCTAATTGGGACGTCAAGTTATATCACTCAAAATGAAGTCTTTATTAAACCTTTATAGCTTAACACCCAACTTTTTTTTGAAAAAGAAAATATATGATTCAATGATAAAAAAGAGTGGTGTGAAATTAGAAATTGTTTTAACCAATAAGACTTTATCACTTATTAAAATATAAAAAGTAAATATTTCGCTACTTACAATGGCAAAACCCACCTATTCTTATTGATTTTTTATCTGACTTCCAAAATCCAAATCATTTCTAAAACTTAACATTTCTTCTTGAATCCATCTATAATCCACCTGAATCATTCGTTCAACCCTAAAAAAAGTGAATATTAAAAAAGTACAACTTCCCGCTATCACCAATGGCTAAAACTACCTATTCTTGTTGATTTTATCCAAGTCTTCCAAATTTAAACCTGCTCCCAAAGAAAAGAACAAAAAAATGAACCCAACATAGCTTCTCGCTATCCATATAAGTAAAAAAGAAAAATCAGGTTCTTTAAGATAATATTTTAAATCAAACTAGGAATAGAAAACCATGAAACGTGATCAGGGGTCATTTTTTCCAATCAGAAATGATGCAGCGTGACAAACGGAAAGATTCATGTGACTGATCGATTTTTTAACCTAATTTCTAAAAGATAATGTCCTACGCTTCGCTCCAGAAATTAACAATATAATGGAATTTTCGTCCCAAATGTTAATTTTATAAATATCAATGCGAGCAAGTAAAGTGGCTTACTGTGCACCATTGGCCGTTATACAATAATCATCTTGGCAATGATTTTTGAATTATTGTAAACAGACTTACTTGATCGTGCTTCTTAAGAAGGGATGATCCAGATAGATTTATTTCTGATCGTTAATCCCGTCATTAATAAATCTAATAAGTTGTGTGTTCAAACCTAGAATCCAGTGATCAATACTTATAGGAAGGAAATTCCTTATCAAGAAAGTTAGTAATAAAATAATAAAGAAGAGGCATAAAACATTTATTGATATATAATGTTTATTAAATGATACTTTTTATAACAACCTTAAACTTTATTATTAGACATTTAAATTTTATTTGATTTTGAATGTATTTTTAATAAAAAGGTGACAGTAGGTATAGCAAAGGCAACTTCACTGCCTAACACCGGTTGATCTAATGCTTTTCTTTAAATATAATTCCATTATAATTTTTAATTTATTGATTAAAAAATTCCATTTATTTATAATTTATTCTTTAATTACTTGAAATACTTCATAATCTTCAAATTATCTGGAATTCCTATTTTAGGGTAGCAAATTCCATTATCATAATATCATAATACTTATTATTAAATTTGCACTTTAAATTACCAATAGTTGGACCATAATCATTATGACAAAAAATAGCCAACGATTCCGCTTTAACATAATCTACTTTTGCAGTGGAAATTTTTTCTCCATCCTTAAAATTAAACATAAAATTATCTTTTGTAGTTTTCCAACTTAAATTACCACACCAATCAAGTGAACTATATCCTCTAATTAGTTGTGTTGAACCTTTAATTTTTGCTACCCAAATAGTAGCTCCTTTATTATCACAATTTTTATGAAAATTTCTAGCACTAAATCCATCCTGACTTGAACGATATAATAATTAAAATTATAAGGAATAATTTAATTATTATAATGTAAGGACTTTTTCTTATCAATCCATGAGGCGAAAAGAGAGATATGATTTGGTTCAATCAAGTTTGAATCAAGTTTAAATTTTAGACTTTGTTTTCTTGAACGTGATAAGTTGCTTTTAGGTTTAATGTTAGGTACTATATGATATTCCAAAAGATCATGAACTAAATCTCGTGAAAAATTTGTAGTTCCAATATCATGAAATCTAATTAAAGAAATAAATTTTTTCAATTCTCTCTTAACTTTTATAATATCCTCTTTATCCCACTTAATTGGGTCATTTTCCAAATTTTGTTGAGAAACGCTCCATTTTACTAAACTCTCCCAAATAACAAATTCATCAACATTCAAATATCTTTTTTTAACAATAATTCCAATAAAGGAGCTTTTAAATTGATAAATTTATTAGAATCAAATAAAATCTTTGATTTTTTACAAATTTTCTAAAACAAAAATAGCTTAGATCTGCAAAATAATCATGTTGATAAATAGTTTCAAGAAATACCGATCGGATCTTGGTGTAAAAATTCAGTTTGATTTTCAATTAAAAATTCTTGAATATGGGAAATCAATGATTGAATATTAAGCTCGTCCACTGCTATCAATAATTTCAATAAATCAGGGACATTGTAAATTCTTTAATTCAATATTTCCACAATAAATAAACCTAATAAAGTTAATCATTATAAATATTTTATTATCTTTTTTAATAATAATGTTTTAAATTCATGACAAAGTTTTTTTATACAGCATATACGGTACATTACCTAAAAATAACATTAAATAGATGTGGGAAATGTTTAGTTTTCTGATAATAAATTTTCCATCTCTCTTCTCAGCCCATTCGTTAGAAAATGCAGTGCAAAAGTATCGAGACCTGATACATAAAATACTTGAATGTGCATGAATTTCTTTAAAATTTGGTTCTTCATCAGAGTAAATAATAACGTCATATCCTATTTCTGTTTCAAAAAGATTTTCATAATCATTAGATAATTCAGTCAAAAATTTTGAAGACATATTTAACTTATATTGTATAAAAAGCAAAGAATAAAAAAAAAAAATTTTTAAAGTTTGAAGCCGAAACCATATTTATATTGTTTCATGATGATCATGCATGAATGAAATTTTTAAATAACTGCGGGCCTAGTACCTTAATATTACGAAATAATAGAATCAATCAATTTTTACCTTTTTGTAAAAACGTAGAGACGTAAACTTAGTCAGTAAATAGTTATTTATCAGTAGTCTTTGATCCATTCATATAATCTCTACAGCAATAACACATAATTTCATCTGAAATTTGTTTATGAAATCCTTAACATCTACCCTGCTCACTCCCTATGGTCGTTCACTCTCGCTTGGCCTAAAGTCCTTGCTCGCGCACATAAAAAGGTAATATGGTCACTAACTAGGGCTGCAAACCTACCTGCTGAAGGGCTACTGACCTACCTGTTGACTTGGTTTGCTATATCATCGCTTATACAGATGATTGGACGGACTCCTGAAAAAAAGTTTCAGTTGTGGAAGATGTTCTGGATGTGGGGGATCTGGGAGGTTAAAATAAAAACTTTTTCTGGGAGGGTATGTCTTTGTTGATTGAAGAATATGAAATCATGATTTTGAATGATTTACAACAGTTTAGTTATGGAAAAAATATGAAAATCACTTCAATAGATATTTAATTATTAAAGTAATTATTTATGTACTCTCACAAAATTGGAATAATTATTATTATTTATAACTAAACCTTTTATTATTTTGTAATTAAATTGTTTTCTTAAATAATTAATGTGAGATGCATATAACACTTTATGTACTTTTAAAAAAAAAAAAAAATTGTTAAGAGTAAGAAAGATTTTGGTAAATTTTTTCTACCAGATTTAATGATAATTTTTAATTACTTTTTTGGTTTAAAACCTAATATGGAAAGTAGTAATACGAGATCAAGATTACATTTTAATTTTATTGGCCGAAATTAATTATAATTCTTGATATTTTTTACCAGAATTAATGATAATTACTTTTTTTGGGGGTCGTCTAAAGCGGAGTCAAATCACGTGATTCGATATAAAATGAGTGAACTAATTTTTTGATGAATCAAGTTTAACATAAACTTGAAAATCATAAAATAAGTGTATCTTAGCCTGCTCTACGAGTTTACTTAAGGTTAAAAAGTAGATTTTGAATACTGGTTTTCACTTTATATATTAGCAAAAGCTTTTTTTGCTGATCATATCCAAAAATGGATAGACAAAAATGAAAAGTCAAATAAATCGAAAACGGCATTCAAAACTCATTTTGTCATTCTAAGTAAACTTGCAGAGCAGGCAAAAATACACTTAGTATATATGTTTAAAAGGTCGTATATATATTGCGAAAAATTTTATTTAGAAAATAAATTTTTTTCGAAGTCACGTCCGCTTTAGATGTCCCCTTTTTTTGGTTTAAAATCTAATATGGAAAGCAGTAGTACAAGATTGCATTTTTAATTTTATTGACCAAAATTATTCATAATTCTTATCTTATTAATGATAATTTCTAATTACTTTTTTTGGTTTAAAACCTAATTTATTGACCAAAATTAACCATAATTCTTGATAAATTTTTTCTACCAGAATTAATGATAATTTCTAATTGCTTTTTTTTGGTTTAAAACCTAATTTATTGACCAAAATTAACCATAATTCTTGGTAATTTTTTTCCTGCCAGAATTAATGATAATTTCTAATTACTTTTTTCGGTTTAAAACCTAATATGGAAAAGATTACATTTTGGCCAAAATTAATCATAATTCTTGGTAAATTTTTTCTACCAGAATTAATGATAATTTCTAATTACTTTTTTTGGTTCAAATTTAATATGGAAAGTAGTAGTACAGATTGCATTTTTAATTTTACCAGTCAAATTAATCATAATTCTTGGTGATTTTTTTTTACCAAAATTAACGATACTTTCTAATTACTTTTTTGGTTTATAAATTTAATATGATATATATTAGTATTACAATTAATGATCATAATCTCTAATTTAAATGTCTGGTTTGAATGCATGTAGTCAAAATTAATCATAATTTTCAGTGGAATTTTTTTACTAGGATGAGATTACTTATTGGTAAATATGAAAGAGCAAGAATTGGTTTTTTTTTATTAAAATTTATCTCATCATTTATTAATTAAGAATGAAATTTTTATTTAGCATCTTACATAATATTTTCAATAATTCCCTGTCAAAAATTCAACAAAATTCCATATTAAAAATCTTCTATTATCAAAAAAAAAAAAAATGTCTAATAAATTTTTCTATTAAACAATATTTTTTATATAAGTTTTTTTAATTATTATATATATATAAACTTCACTAAAATTCCCTATTAAAATAATTCATTATTGAATTTTTCTGTTTAAAAAAACATTACATAAACTAAAAAGATAAGAATCTATTTTAAAAAAATTGAAAATGTATATACTATAATTAAAAAATAAAAATTATACCAAATGACTTAAAATTACGAGTATGTGTATTAACAGATAAAATATTAGCACTTCTAGCAAGTTAACTTTTGACACTTCTTTCATGTTTAACATCTGTCAGACCTCATCTATAATTCATTTTCATTGCTTTTTGCATATTGAATTTCCTCTGCAGAAGGGTCCAACACATCTCTTAGCAAATTCTTTGAGCTATTGAAAATATTAGTCAATGACATTTTATTAGCACTAAAGTACTTTAAGGTTTGAGCATCATTTCTGACTTTTTTGAGCTAATATATAAATTCATCACTCCATTTCCTAGAGTTTTTTCAGATCATTTGAAGGAAGCTTAGTAATTCTAAAACTTTATGTATAAATATATTTTTAAATAATATTATCCTTTACAAGCTTTATGTTTCTCCTATAATTATAGTGCATATATGTGAATGTTAACATTAATCATAGAACTTTTTTATAATAGTTCTTTTTTGGAGACTGTTCTGGTGAACAGATTTTGATGAATTTGGTATCATTCAAATCGTCTCATCACGAATCAAAATGGTAATAAATTCATATCTTATGATTTATATTGATGGAGATATGATTCAAAAGTTGTTTAAAAATTTTAGTTTCAGAAAAATATTTATTAGTATATAATGATATTCAAATTCTATTCAACCATTTTTTTTTTAACTTACATTATAGTCCTTAGGAGGTATTCTTCACTTTGGCTGCACTGTTAACATAAACTTTAAAATAGTAGACAAATCATTCAAATTCAAATAAGAGAATTGAAGATTTTATTTTTAAAAATAGATTAAACCTCTCAAAATCTTAATATATTCCTCCATAAATTGATTGGAAAGAAATGAAAATGGATTATTTAATTTATCGTAAAATTACAAAGATGTGGTTTCTAAAATGTCAAGATAGACTTGATTATTTAGTAGTTATACAATTTTCATATATTATTATAATTATTTTGATTGTAAATAATTGTAAAATAATAAAAATAATATTTATTATTCATGAGTTTAAAAATTCAAAGCTTATTATTATTTTAATAATATGAAATTATAAGTAATTCAACTTAATTATAATAAAATCAGTAAAAAAGAAATAAATAAATACGTTTTTTTAAGTTTCTGAAACATACTCCTTTAGATTCCTAAAATAAAGGAATAATAAGTTATAAATTATTTGTTCTTAGCTTACATGCATAAACTTTTAAAAAAATATCATTTGCTTCATATTGTGACATTAAAATATTATATAATAGAAAGTTTAATAGAAAAACTATCAATACTTTTTTTTTAAATTAATATAAAGTATAAAATATAATAATTAATGAATACAAATTTAATTTTGAAATAATCTTTTGTGACCTGTATTATTATAATATATATTAATTTCGAATATAGAATTCCTATTTTATATAATAATTGAATATATTAATTGATTTGCAAATTGATGATTATATTTCACTTATCAAATAGTATATTATATCATAATAGAAAATTTCTTTGCGTCCGGCAATGATCGCCGCCAATGATAAATAGCAAACTCCCAAATTAATTCCAGTAAAAAGGTTATTAAAGTTTAATTTAAGCTAAAAATATTAAATTTTATTAAAAATTTGTCAAACAGGTCATTCAATTAGACGGTATTCCACAGTACCTTCTAATAATATTTATTTAAAACATCACAGATTTGATTAAAATTTTAAAAAATAGTATAGAATTTTTAGAGATAATAGCCCTGTTCATTTCCGGTCGGTTGTATTATTCGGTCAGATTTTGTTGTACAGAAATTATCCAATAAAATTTTTTTGTTTTCGATCGCAAATTGAACTGCTTTAGATTGAAATTTAGTTCGAACTCCTTACAATGATATAAATTTTTTTCTTAAATGTCACGTAAACAGAAATTATTGGTTATTTTTTGGCGTTCGACCAAAAAACCCAAAAAAAAATTGAGTAAAAGTTCGGAAAATGGTTGCATTGTACAAACTGATCAGTCCAATCAAAATTAACAAAAATCTGACCGAAAAATGCGACCGACTGGAAATGAACAGCAGGGCTAATGTTTTTTACAGTTAAATTATATGAAATGGTAGGTGACGTCATTCTTACTTTTCATAATGATGTAAGAAAAATACTAAAAGACAGATGTTGCATCAAAGACCCCAATTTATGTGCTTTTTTTGAGTCGTATTAAACATAAAATTAGTTACATCAAATTTTATTTTAAAATAATTATTTTGACTATAATTTATATTTATCTATCTTGTTTCCCAATGATAAGCATTAAGTGTAATATAATTTAATTAATATGGTACAACCAATTAAATCATTTTGTAGTAATGAATGTGTAATTTAATATTATCATTTTATTACTTCATTTAAAATTACAAAATTTCGAACTCTCAATATTTTGTAAGTAATAATGAATTAGATCATATGCGACAATTTCTGGAATTTGGCTTTTGCATCAAAAAAACCAACTTTATCGCGTAAGTACAAATCACCAGGTGCACAAAAATAATATCATCTGATGTGAATAAAATTGATCGTCATATGATTTTTTATTTTTTTTTTTTTAATATAACATCAATAAAATTTAAAAATCGGAATAAAATTATGTGATAAAATTTTAAATAACTTGGCATATATGTATGTTAGACGGATAAATTTATATTCATTTGAAAGAGGAAACAAAGGCCTATCTAATGAATCTAAAATCACATGAATTGAATCACTGGTTGTTGAGTAAATGCGTTCAGTATAATTATTTTTAATTTTTAACTTTGATCGTTAATATCTCCACATCTAGTGATCCAATCTGAATGATCATTAATTACTAAGATAAAGTACGTTCCCACCTTTCGAATGAATATAAAATTATTTGATTAGCATACATGGATGCTGAGATATTAACGAACATGTAAATTGCATAAAACCTAATATAAATAAATTATTAAAGTTACATTTCTTACCAAAAATTATTTTCACAAGAGATCTTGAATAATTGTTGCCTTATTTAATGATAACTATTTGTTATTTAAGGTTTTAATTGAATAAAACTATTAAAATAAATATCAAAAAAATAGAAGATAATTAGTATAAAATTAGTTTAATAAAAAATAAAAAAAAAACTTTCAAAAATCCTATATCATTGTTTAGTTCCTCTCTTTTTTTCTGTAAAATATATATAAATTAAAATATAAAGTTAAAAACAAATAAAAAATAATTTTTCTTATAAATAAAAAATATTTATTTATTTTTTCTTTTACTTACTGTTTAAAAATAACCACTTTATATATTTACAAACTTTTTTAACTCATTTAACTAAAAAGTGATTGAAAAGTGATTGAAGAAAGAAGCAGTAATTATCGTTGTTTTTGAATATAATTTAAAATTTTTTTTTTTTTATTTTCTGATAAA
>QZLH01000735.1:45692-56578 GCA_003833135.1 Oehlia diaphana
AAAAAAAAAAATTTTTTTTTTTTTTTTTTTTTTGTTATTTTAAATACCTTTCAACGTCTGTATTATTCTCTAGTTTTGAGATATAATTGGAATCTAAAGAGTATAGTAACATATTTCTTAATAAATTACATAATATTTTTAAATTACAATTAATTTTTTTTTTTTTGTAATACCTCGCTTATCAAATGAAATTTTTGGAAATGAATATATGGATGAACATTTATAAATTAAAGCACTTAATGGCCTGCTTGTATAAATAGCTCCTAAATGACGTTTTTCAGCAAATTCCGGCCCAATCTTCTTTGATTCTATTAATTTCGCTCTTTTTGCTTCAGCTTGGCTAAATTCTTCCTCATTTACTTTTTTATATATCCACTTATTAAAAGTAAAACAAATTTTTTTTATAGAAGGTCTTTTTTTAGGATCAGGGTCCCAACAACTTTTCATTAAATTAGCATAACATTCTGGTGTATCTTCTGTAATTTTAGGTCGTTCTCCATCAAGAATTTTATAAATAAGATGATGATCATGTTCAACATTATAAAAGGGTTTACAACCAGTTGTAAGTTCCCACATAATCATACCCAAACTATAAATATCAGCTTCTTTAGAAAATATGGACCCTCTAAATATTTCCGGTGCAATGTAAGGTATTACGCCATATATTTCATTATTTGATGATTTACTATTTACAGCTTGTGATAATCCTAGATCTCCAATTTTCCAATCATCATTTAACGTTCTTTTCTTTTCTGGATCCAATAATATGTTTCCACTATGGAAGTCTCGATGTATAAATTCTTTATTATGAATAGTTTTAAGTCTAAAAATATAAAAAAATTTAATAACTTAAATTTAAAGAAATTTAATAAATATATAAAATATAAATACCCCATTGAAATTTGATGTAAAATACGTAATTTTTCACTATCCCATGTAATTCTTGCAAAATCCTTTTGCAAATGCTTATGTAAATCCATATTTCATAACTATTATATAATCCTCTAATTTAGAATCTTTTGTAAAACCATAAGTTTTAATGATACGACCCTTTTTGTCTTTAAAACAATGATAATATGATTTTAACTATTTAAATTTAAAGAATAAATTAAATTAAATAATTAGTTTATTTAAAATAAATTATATAAAAAATATTTAAAATATTTTACCTCATTTAAGAAATATTCGCCATTATTTTTAGAATTTTCAAATCTTTTTAAAATGACAGTTTTGTCATAAAGTAATCCATATTTAAACCAAATTGCTTTATATATAATACCATATCCCCCCCTTGTTATTTCTTTTACATCTCTAAATTGAGAATATGGTATCCACTTATTTTTTTGTTTTGCTTGTTGTTTTTCTTTAAATATAGACTGTAATATTCTCGATGATACAAAATATTTATTTATATTTTTTACAATATTTTCAATTTCAGCTAACTTCAAATCATAAAAATTATCGCATGTTATAAGATTATTATTAAAAAGAAAATCATCAAAACCACTATTTATGGGCGATATTCTTTTGCATTTTTTACATTGAGATTGATCCGTAGGTCCAAAAAGAATGTTTGTTGTTAAACAATATCTGCATCCAACATAAAATATAAAACATTTTTCACAATACTTTTGACAGTCTGATGTAAACGTTAATTTTGATATACAAATATCGCACAAAGAACCATTACACCACCATGGTAAGTATAGAATTGGAATTTGCTTTTTAACCAAGGTTGATTCTATCAATTCAAAAGAAATTAGATAACAATCTGAACATAAAATAAGTTTATCAAAATTTTTATATGTGTATGATATTGACTTTCCACATAATTTACAATTTTTTTCACTTTCAATCACCTTATTGTATAGAGTGAAAATATTTGTATCAATTATCCGATAACCAGTTTCTTGTAATTGTTTAAAAAATAAAATTCTCACACAATTTCCACAGCATTCTTGAATACTTTGTGGTATTTTTGTACTATTTATTTCATGTTTACTACATTCCAATTCCGTTGTGTAAATATATACGTCCAAGTATATATTATTATCAGTTATACTATTAATATAACTTGATAAACATTTTTTGCAATATCTTTGCCAAGTAAGAAGCGTAGAAATATATCTTTCTTTACAATAAACACAATTTTCATCATTATTATCAAAAGAAATAAATTCAATTGGTATAGGACTAGATTTTAATCTTGGTGTTGGATCAAAAGAATTTTCATCATTTGTATTTACAATTTCCATTTTATTAATTTAATTAATATATGTTATAAACAAGTATCGATAAGACAACGAATTAGAAAATTTTGAATTTGAATGTACGTATTTTATTTATATCTGAATTATCAGGAATTTGTGCCTTTTGTTGGTGATACGGAAAGTATTTCTAGATTTTCTCATGGAATCTTAAGAATTTACTATAGTACTACGGAAAATTCCGTTTAAAAAATTTAGCATTTTATCGGAGTAAATGCATAGTGAAATGCAATTAATATATTTAACTTTATCATTTTTACTTATTTAGTTTAATTCATATAATCAACTAGCGGAAATAACTAAGTATTTGGCGTAATAAAATAAACTTTTCGGCATAGAAGATAATGATGGAAAGTACAAATTAACGAGAAAGGAAACGGAAAAAAGTGAAGTAATAATTTGTACAAAAACGGAAATAAAAAAAATTATTATGTCCTTCTTTTGTATATAAAATAAGATAAAAAAATAACTGTGTACGACAAATTGAGAGGTATAATTACTTTTATAGGATAATTATTACAATGAACACCGTATATAGTAAATTCTTATACCTAAATACAAAAAAGAGTTCATTGAATAATAACAAGATATTGCACTGCATCTCATTGTAGTTTCAAACATTTTTTCTTCTATTTGTTCCTACGTGCAGTTAATTGTGAAACTATTCTAAACAATTACTATATTCGCATATTATCAATATTCCAAAATTATGTAAATTATGCAAGAACGATTATCTCTCTAGGGTCATAGAACATTAGAATTTGCAAACATGTATTTTGAAAACCTTATCGGTTATGGTTTTAATAGGAACTAAATTACTTTGTTCTATTGGTTAAAATTCACATGAAATTTTCAAAATTAAAATACCGACGGTGATAAATGGCACAGTAAAAGAATAGTGGCGCAGTAAGAATAAAACATGTCTAGCGTGTAGTAGTTTAACACTTGAAAATTATTTTGCATAAATGTGTATAATGTGTATCAGTGATAATGATTATGATTCAAAAAATTATTTTAATTTCATAAATTTGTTTCAAGTCTATTATAAATGATGAATTCATATTTTGACTCATTCTCATTTTTTTTTTAAAAAAAATTACAATAATAGTGTTCTTTTAATCTAAACATAAGATAAATAATATTATTATTACCAGAACGTGAAAATAAAATTACGTGAATAAAAGCCAAGAAAATTATTTGATTTCTTTAATATCATCATATGTTCATAGCCAACAGAACCACGTATCATCTCCTTACTCCTGCGGATAATTGTTCTCTCGTCCGTTAAATTGTTGATGTGTCGATGTATCATAAGAGGCGTCTCCCACATATGTCAAATGACTAAAGAAGTTAATAATAATAAATAATATTTAATGTGAATAAAAAAAAATTAAATTAAATTGGATTACTTTATACCTTGCAAGTTGTAATTTGTAAAGCATCAATGAATGCGGCTCCAACATTAGCATCAAAAAGCCAAATACATTCAAATCCATTCCGCATATATTTTTTGGCATTTTTAATGATGAAGAATATGATTCAAGTCCTGGATATGAAACCCATAGGATATCATCCCTAGATTCTAACCATCTTGCTAATTCTAAAGCATTTTTGGCTTACCTATGAACTCTTAATAATAAAAATTTCAAGGCCTTGTATTAATAAAAATGATCCAAAGGATTTTGACATTGGTCCAATGTTACGCATAATTTTGAACGTTCTTTCATAGTAAAGGCATTATACTCAAAATGTATCCCAATAAATTAGGATTTGGATTAGTAAAAATTGGTAATCTTCTATTATTTCATGGAAATTTACCTTCATTAATTACTAAACCTCCTATTGTTGTTCCATGACCTCCAAATCAATTTCGCTGCACCTAACGAATGAACATAAAGATTAACAAATAGATATTGCAAAATGACGCTTAGTCAAGAGTTGATCATAAATCTACTGTGAACAACGATATCTGCACCATGTTCAATTGATTTAATAAAATATTCACCTATATGTATAATCAATTAATTAGATATCAATAATATAAATAAAAGTAAAAAATCTCATCTTATACTTGTCAGTACCAAAGGTATTATCAACGATAACATGTATTCTCAACGATAACTGGTTCACGCATCATGTGCAATCTTACAAATTGCTTCAAAATCTGGAATATTAAATTTCGTATTTCTCATAGATTCAAGATATATAGCTTTCGGTTATCATTGATTAATTTAGCGAATTCTTCTGGATCATCGCCTGGAACGAATTTGACATTGATCCCCAATTTTAGAAGTATAACCTATTCGTTTAAAAAAAAATAATAATTCACACATGATGTTAGCTTTAATACAAATTTTAATTTACGAAAATCAAGTTCCACCATATAAGCAACTTTGTTGAAATAATATTATCACCCACTGAGCAAATCGTTGATATGGCAACAAATTGTACAGTCCGTCCAGATGAAGTAGAAATAACGTTAGTTTCACCTTCAAGTGCAGTCATCTGTTCAAATACAGGTAACAATTTTTTATGAATAAAATATGGGTCAGCATATTTATAAGAATGAAAGTAAAATAAGATTATCCTTTTTTTTAAAAAAAAAAAGAAAAAATCAAAATCAGATGTATAAAATTTTTAGTACCTCGTATACTTCTTTACCACCAAAAACATTTGCGGGAGTGTTCAGCACTTTTAAAATATAAACGAAGCCCTATAAAAATTTATTTTTTTATTCCATGCTATTTCCGTAAATGTATCATATTCGTAGAATTTTTATAGAAATTATGGATTATTGCTATATATCCAATTTATGTAACAATGTAAAAATTTTATTTCTGTTTTTTCCATCTTTTCCGTTATATTTTAAATTATTCGGTTAAAAATTCAATGAATTTGAAAAGAAAAAAAAATGAATCAAATGATCAAAAATTCTTTTTCAAGATATTTATAGAAAATCATAAAAGCACCTTACTAATTTAGTCATTGATCGTCATGCGTAGTAGCAGCCGTGAAAAAAATAACGGACCATTCCATTATAAAAATTCTTAGATTAAATTAATAATTTAACCATAATTTCCAATTTGGACGAAAAACTCTCAGATATTTTTTAGTACTAACGTCTAAATTTATTTAGCTCAAAATTCAAACCACTTACCTATTTTTATCATTTTTCTCTTTTTGATAAGGAGTTAAGGACTCACTTGATGATCGACATCCCGATCATAAATAGGTTATAACTTTGAGAAAAAAATACGATCAACAAAAAAATAGTAAAAGGAAGAAACAATATTAATAATTTTTTAAGTGTAAAGAAATAATTAGTCTGAGTTTTGCAAAAATAACAAATTGTTCCTATCAAATTGTTTTTCGAGAATTAAAAATTGTGTATAAGAAACATTCATGTCTCATTATTTATATAATTGAGCGTAAATTAAGAGTTTATTTTTTAGTTAAGTTAGAATTTCTATGTAGTATTAATTGCTATTTAAGCCTGCAAAGATTTATTAAAATCAACAATATAATTTGGTCTTTACCATCATATTGTTTTATCGTTAATTTTAATGTATTTATTTCCTATAAAATCAGGATTCAAAGAAGGGTATTTTTTGAGTCTTCATGAATGATTATGCACAAATTGTGCAAGTTGGTTTAAATGTATCTCAATAATTCCGTTATATCATTTAGTGATTTTTTTGGAAACACGCTTAGATTTATCTTGAATTACAAGTTTTAGCGGAATGTCGATTTTTAGCTACTTAAATGCATCTTCAGAAAAAAATATGATGAAAACGAGTTGGTTAAAGTAAAATTGCGTGGCTTTTAAAAATTTAGCAGCTTTTTAATAGAGAACGATTCAATCATATTTGCTGCCTCGCGGAGAAATTTGAAGGGTCTGTACGAATGATTTTTAGTGAAACGGCGAGTCAAATAATTTTCATGTCGATAAATGATAAAATGACATTTCGGTAAAAAGAAGCTAGGTAATTTTTCATATCGGTAAAATGGAAGTCAGCAAAATGGATTCGGTTAATTACATGTCAGTGAAATGGCTGGTTGTATATCATATAATAACCATTTTCTTTATAAAAACATAATACTCTGCGAGTCACAATCAGCTTGAGTTGACACTACAAGAATACAAGAGATGACTCAAATTGTTTATATAAAATTTTTCATGTAAACATGCGTAGAAAAATATTTATATATTTTTATTTAATTATTAAATAAGTTATCCTATATAATTTTAATTTAAAATACTTGAACCAGTTGATCTATAGATGATATATCGTGACTTTATTAAATTCGCCAAGTTCATGTGATGATTATTTAATGTAAATTTTTCATTGCAGAGTTGCGTTAAAGTTTTATATATATTCATTTAGTTGAACAAATTTCTTGATATGTTTACATAATTGAAATTAATTATTTCATAATTCGATTTAAAAGATGGACGAATATTTATTTTTGATGAATATACAATTTTTGAATAAAATTATTCGTAATTTTCCAATTTTGTTATTGAGTGAATATCAACAAGAATTTTCTAAGAATTACGTGTTAACCCAGTTTACAATTAATAATTTTGGCTTTAATTATGCTCTGCCTATTCTGTTACAGAGACTACAGCTCATGCATAAAAAAACTATCTTTCATATGTTTTAACTAATTATTTAATTATGATGTAAATGATGATGTCATTTTTGTCCATTAACATGAAAATAAATATTAGTTATAACATATTGTAATGATTAATTGACCTAACATTTTTATATGAAAAATTATCATCTTCAGTTGGTTAAGCTAAAAACTTTTTTAAAAGCTACAGTACAATAAAAATAGTAATTTTTTTCGATACACTTATCGCTGGAGTAAAGTCAATTCAAATTTGGAATACTCCAAGAAAAAAAAAAAAGTAAATTCGAAAGACTAACGATTATAAAATCGAGGAATTGGTTGAAGAAAACCGAAATTTAAGAAGATGTTGAAAATTGTATATGAATAAAATATTAAATTATAGTTAATTTTATGTCAATTGTACCCGCAAATAATAATGTTGGAAAATTATAGAATAGTAAGTGGCAATGCTTTTTTAGGAATTGGTTGAAGGTTTTTTGGATTAATATTGTTACGTTCTAATAGGAAACTATCATTAAAATATTACTAGAAAGTATTTTTATCACGTTGAGACATTATCGTACATTACTGGGTTTCATGGTCAGAATTCAATGATCGACATCATGAACATTAGCAGTTAGCTACACGTTGTCCATGCCACTGGTCACCTACATATTACGCAATATTAATTATATCCCTACCTGTTATTTATGGTAAAAAGCAAAGTTGGAATTACACGCACTAACTGTGAAAATTTTATGATATTTAAAGAAATTATCATTTTAATAGAAATTTAGATATTATTGTAACGCTAAAATAATTTGTTTGATTATATTTTATTTTTTAAATAAATTTATTTGCTACAATGTAGAATGTATTATTAAAAGTTATCTTTTAAATTAATGAAATATCCAGCGAATTACATAAGGGCCCCGAGAAATATATAAATAGGCAACAAGAGATCGGTACTCATTTATCATTAACTCTACATGTCTCTTCAGGGCCAGAATTACATAATGCCGCCTAACATTAAGGATCTGTACATTATTTTGTTTATTCTACGCAGACCGTGTATTGTTACTTTTTTATGCATTACTCGGGTCCAGTTGCATAAGTTTGCGACATATGTTAATTACAGTAAATTATTGCAGAACATGATTTTGAAATTTGGTTATAATAAAAAGTTGGTAACAAACAGTTAAAACCTCAAATATATATAATTTTTTTTTTTTTTGAAAAAAATGGATCGGTTTAAAATATTAGTTGCGCTAAAAAAATGATTTGGCAAATGATCGACATGCCAGTACTAGCCTTGCTACAGTTTCATAGTAGGGCTGGTTGGGAATTTCGTTACAATGTGGTACTTTGATGCTTAGTACCTTTAGCAGCAAGTTTCATAGTATACTGCAATTCTGCAAAAGGACATGGTGTGGAACGGCATGGTGCTATGCGTAATATTTTTTACAGACTGGGGCATAGTGCACTTCTTAGGAAATTACTTTGTTATTTCATATTGGTATATTAATCCGGGGTTTTATCAAGCATCATATTTTATAATATATTAAATCTAAATAACTTTGCATTGTACAATATTTGTTCCTAGTTTTTATAAAAACATTTATTTAAATGTTATACGTTATTTGCTATTTGGTTAGCTCGGGCTTAATAAATATAGAATATTTTATATTTATTATTACCTACAAAATTTTAAATCTGTATGGTAAAATATTTTGAAAATTGTAAAGTATTAGATTGAAAAAATTATTTTGAAATTACTCATTAAGGATTACAAAAATATAAAAATATACATTATTAAATTGAGAATTTTAAAAGTGTATTGAGAAGAATCAACAATTTTAAAATGTTCTATCATTTATTATAAATCGTTGCATACATTAACCCGCTACAATTTTAAGTAGTTTCGGATAATTTTCAACTTTACCTGATACTAATTTAACGAAAATACAATGTTCGGCTGCCCTCCGATTTATTTTTTATATGAAGCTTAAAGTTGACCATAGTTAATTTGAGCCAGAATTAAATTTGGACCAGAATTACAGATCAGATGTCAAATTGATCAACTTCGGAAAAAATTTCGAAAAAAACAAAATGTCACACAATGCATGGCGTTGGAAATTACATCATAATGCAAAAATGCTGTATATATTTATTCACACAATAAAAGAGTCGATGGTTGCATTTTTTAAAACTTTTAAAACACACAACCTTTCGTTAATATAGAATGTCTTGTCAACTTACGACACTTCCAATTGACTGTTTAGATGACATTTTTGAGTATTTAGAAGAAGACTTAACTACTTTACATTCATGTTTGTTAGTTAATCATCTTTTGTGGGATATTTCTGTTAGAGTCTTTGTGGAGGGATCTTGGGCGTGATGAAATTACCGTTAATAATCAATCATTGAAAGTAACATTATCATTATTCAATACATTATTTGCTTGTCTTCCAAATGAATCAAAAGAAGTCTTACATAATAGCGATAGTGAAATTCTTCCAAATAGATCAAAAGAAGTTTTACATAATAATGGAATTTTTATTTCATTACCTATTTTAAATTCACCATTTTATAATTATGCAGCATATTGCAAAATCCTTTCAATTCCTGGAATTAATAATATAGTACATAATTCTCTTAGTAAAGATTATACAAATTATTATTCATTTGGTCTACCAGATGATAATTATTATTTAGTCACAAATGAATTGATCAAAATGTTCATGAATCAAGCTTCTTTGAAAGTATTGAGTCATTATAATGATGGTTATTGTTTACCAGTTGATCTTTCTTTTCCTTGTTTTCCTGGAATGAGAAATCTTTCAGAATTACATTGCAGATTATGTGGTCTTTTTGATTTTATTGATGAGTTATCTAAAGAATGTCATAATATACAATCAATTTCTATTAACATTTGATAATGATGTTTCAAATGAGATAAAGAATTAATTTCTTCACAAATAATTTAAAAAGTTTAACTTTAGAAATTTATGATGATACTTGGACAGATATTATACCTGTTTGACAAAACATTCCAATACATTAACAAAATTACATTTTTATATTGTAGTTGATAATGATATGGATATACTATTATCATTTATAAGATCATTCAAAAATTTACAAGAAATTATATTTTCATTCTTATCTGATTATAAGATTGAGTCGTATTATATTATTATATAAATAAAAATTTTGAAAAGTTATAGATGTTAATTTTCCTAAATTACAAACTTTAAAATTCCTCACCTATGTCCAAAACTTGAATATTTAATGAAATTTTTAGAAACAAATGGAAAAAATATTAAATAATCATGATTTAAACTTGATTATTATTGCAAAATTTTGCCCAAATCTTAAAAGACTCATTATAAGAATAAATGATTATGAAATAGATGTATTGAAAACTATACTTATTAATTGTCAATATTTAGAATTTGATGTGGAAATGAACTTATAACTGAAACAGTGTTTAATTCGTGATCCGTATATAAAGTAGTGATCGACATATATAAAATCCAGGGATAATACGCATATGCGATTTCACGTCTTTTAGAATCTCACGTTTTTTACATACCCAACTTCTTTTTTAAAGTCAAAATATATGATAAAAGTAAAGAATACATTACAAAACTTATTTCCCCAGGCAAAATTGTAGAAAATTTACATTTTGGTCCATTTTGTCATAACTGGTGGCTTGCGCGACCAATAAATAAGAATCCTACGCATACTCCTCTCCTTTCGATTCGTTTAGGAATGAAAACTCATACAGTTTTACAACGGTAATTATGAAGTCACATTTTTTTAAAAGATACTCAACATCCAAATTCTCCCGGATTTTTGTGTTTTTCTGAAGAAAATAGGTCAGGTGTGTGCAGTTCACCAACAGAAGCTATTAACACCTGCTATGAAAAAGTTTTTCGTTCAAATGCAAAGTTCCCTGGTCCACAAGTTATGGGTTTTGACAATTCAAATATTATACAA
>QZLH01000736.1:24995-44612 GCA_003833135.1 Oehlia diaphana
ATGTCACCGATTTTCTACATTTCTACTACACATATCGGGTACCTGATATGTGTAGTATTGTTAAATATCATACACATATATCACATATATTATACACATATCAGGTACTTAATATATACCCGATAGTATTGATTTTGACCAGTGGACGTTATTGTTTTTGTTACTGTAAAAAACATCTATTATATCTTCTCATGTAATATAACACATATTATTTAGGGGGTTTCTTATATGCTATAATAAAAGTATAACTATTCGTACTATTCATATTATATATTATATAGGAACGCCCACAGCAAAAGCTGGGACTTGGCAAATCACGTGATTTTGCAAAAATCGTAATTTAATATTATTGGTTAATTTAGTAAATCGCAATTTATTTTATTATTTTAAAGATTTTTAAGATCAGTTTTTTTGCAAACTAGGGTAAAATTTTGCAAGGAATTCATTAAAACATTAGTTTTTTTTCTAGCAAGTTTATATTATCCATTAAATATAATAAAATAAAAATACAAAATTATAAATTATAAAATATTATATTTTTTTAATATGCTATAAATAAAAAGTTTTTTTTTTCTAAAAAATTGGATTAATAAATATATAATTATAATAAAATTTTAGAATAAAATATTGGCTGAGCTCGGCTTTTGCTGTGAATATTCCTATATATTGCTGATATATCTTTTTTTTAGTATAAGTAGTATTTGGCGAAAATGCCAATCAGTCACCAATCGGTCACCAATCAGCTATCTGATTAGTGCCCGATTGGTGACTGATTAATGCCTGATTTTTCACATTTCGACCTGTGTCAAAAATTATTGATTATAAAAATCTGTATTGGAGCTTTCTTTATTATAGCAAGTAGTTATTTATTATACAAAAATTTGTTATAGTGAAGGTAAACTGTAGTCTATCTTTAGCGTCTACTTGTTTGTCTATATTTTAAAAATAAAAAAAAATATCACTATTTTTTTATTTGAACCCTAACACTAACGCTATTTCATCTGAAGCAATATATCAGAATTTACATCTATTCTACAGCAACAGAAGATAAACATGCTCACATGTTAGCCCAGGTTGTCAAAAAGATGGATCAGCAAGAGCTTTTCAAATTTTTAAAAGATTGAAATGATATACAGTTTAGTTGTTATGAGTGGAACAGAATTTTTAGTAATCAACATATTAGTGAACGTGCCTTTTTCAATCTGACAAAGTTAGATTTTTTAAGCATAAGACTGCCATTAGAGCCAGCGGTCAAATTTGCAGACTTTGTTGAGGAACTAAGAGAGAATTATTTTAAAATATTTTCATCACGTAATATTTTGAAAAAATTATTAAGAAAGTACAAACTTGATGATGATAATATAGAAGTAATTCTTCTGTTCAAACTAGGTAAGATTTTTGTTTATGTGTATTATTTATGGACAATACAATTTAATGATATCTTTTTCTCCTTTAAGTGACCTGTGAGATTCAAGACTCTGATAAGTATTTTGTTAATTATATAATAGAGATTATAATTAGGCTTAAAAATTATGGGTCTTTATTCATAAATAGTTTAGAATTCATGCGTAATGAATATGTCATAGTAATACTTCATGCAGCACTCAATATTGTCAGAATTAACACACAAAAGGAATTCAGCATGAGGTCTCAGTATTAAATGCTCAGAGAAGAAAGTATTGGGCAAGTTGATTATGCAATTAAGGTGATTGACTATTTATTTTACTTTGATTTTCTTAAAAAAATTTGGAATTACTGATACTATTATTTTCTTTGTAGGATTCTGAGCACTTAGTTTGTATTACAGTAGATAACAAATAAAACCAAATTTCCAAGAGTATGATCTATAACATTCGTCAGCTTGAGAGTTCATTAAAAATAAATAAAAAGAGTAAAGAGAATGATAACTTTGACTACCTTTTTAGTATAGTCATAATAGGAAAAGATTGGATTTTTTTGTTAAATAGTTCAGACAAGATCTTTCAAGGTAGTAAATTATCATATACCATTAAATTTACTGAAGAAGTTTTAAATGAGGACTTTGAAGAATATCAAACATTGCGTAAAAGTATAAGGAAGGTATTGGAGGTTATTGTAGGTTTGTTGAAGGATAGGACATGTGCTGATAAGTTTAGTGTAAACAGGCACAGGTTGAAAAGTGAAAAATCAGGCATCAATCAGTCACCAATCAGTCACCAATCAGTCACCAATCAGTCACCAATCAGCTACCTGATTGGTGTTCGATTGGTGACTGATTGATATCTGATTTTTCACATTTTGACCTGTGAGGAGGGCTAGAGTAAAAGAATACTACACTATATAGAAAAAAAAAATAATCGTTTTATCTCCTGAGATTGAAAGAGAAAATCTTAATTGCAAAAATAAATTATCGATATACTATATAAATAACTGCTTTTTCTTGGCATATTTAGAGACAGGTTCATTGCTAAAGTTTTCTGAGACATGCTGCTTCAGAAATTTCTTGGCAATTTTTTTATTTTGCTCCTTTGATCTCTTTTTCTAAGTATATTTGAAGAAAAAAGATCAAAGTATGCGATTAGTTTTTATCAAAGATTTGAAATAGCTTTGCTTGATCATATACGGCCTTTTCAGCCTGAAATTGACTAGTGTAATTTTGCGCAGAAGAGGTATTATTTTCTGTGATATGTTCTGGCTACCTGGCAATAGTCATAGAATTTAATAAATTTTTAGTTATAACTACATACAGTATACTGCTCCTATTTTACATAAATAAGAAGGAAGCAAATTGTATTTTTTAGGAATGCATTAAACCATTTAGCCAGGATCTCTTACATTCTGAATTCAAGTAAGTAGTTACCTAGCTTATTCTTCATCCTTTTCAATTGATTTAATTTACTGTAATCGAGATACTATACAGTACCTCCGATTGCCACATGATATTTATCATGTTATTATCTGAAAAAGTGTCAAAATTTCTCCAGAGCATTTAATATGAAATTAACATACCATAAAGTCCCGAATACAAGCACCCCGAATATAAGCACCCCAGATTTTTATATTACCCGAATGTAAGCACCCTTGACCAACACTATGATAATTTTGGCCAATACTACAAATATACCAAATTTATAAATTTACCCAAATATAGCACCCCTATAACAAAAAAAAGGTTGCTTATATTCGGGACTTTACGGTATTACAGATTTAGTAATTACAATAAGTTGGAGAATAGGCAATGAAAATTCAATAATATCTAAATAATTAATGGCATTTAATGGTTCTCAATAGGCAATGTAGAAGTTTGTGAATTGTGAGGGTGCGAAACCTATAAGTGCTTAGCTCACATGATAATTTTGATCATGCTCTATAAATGAATTCGCTCACAAATTAAGCTTCGGATTTCGGAGCGCCCATTATCGGTTTAACTTCTTTACTTGATCCCTTCCCTATAAAAAATTTTTATCCAAATGTTTCCATTATTTTCTCCATGTCTTTCGTAGAAATTCCGTGAAAATTATACATTCACGGATATCCGTGTTAGAGAGATGAAGGCTATAAAACATGGAAATATAAACTACGGATCAACAGGGCTTCAGCCAAGCATTCTCTTCCGTCTCACTCTGGAGACGCGTTTGTTCGAATATCGTAATTTTTATATACCAATTGTACATATAATTATGCTCAAAACTTATCAGAGTTGCACAAAATTCTGTATGTATTGATATAGATTATTACATATAAGCATACGTTGATAAAGCCTGATGTGAATCAAAATAATTATGCTTGTTACATTAATTAATTTTTTGATATTATAATATTCACATTACTGAAAATTTGTTTATTTATTTGAAATAATACGATAGTAGATAAATATCAAGAAAACAATGAAAGCTCCCGTAATAAATTTAATAATTTGAATAAAATAAAATAAAGTAAAATAAAATAAAAATAATATAATAGTATCTACATTGCATCAAATTTAGAATTTTTGTTTTTTCTTGATCGAGTAGCTTTGTTAATTATAGGCATTCGTTGAGAATGGATAGTTGGATTGATGATCGGAACGTTAGGCTGTCTCCTCGCCATTTGCTAAAAAGAAAATTTAAAATTAGTCAAATGTATATTTATAAACAAATTTATAAAAAATTCTTACCTCAATTTTGTTAATTGTAAATTCATAAGCATCATACGTGTTAGCCACCAATAAACTTTCTGGGAATAAATTATCAATAAGATTTTCTGGTATATTTGGTGGCCAGAAATTTAATGAGCTATCTTGTAAATAAACATATAATGGCTCCATTTCTTTTTGATTTTCTAAAGTTAAAAATCGTAACATGAATCGTTTTAATGCTAAAGCGAACGCTTCTGCTGGTATAAGTTGTTCTTTCTTTGTAGTTTGTTGTTCAAAATCTATAGATTTATTTATTGCGGTCTTCATATCTGGTGAGAGAGGAGCCCTGTATTTTTCATGAATATACTTAATTTTAATGTTGGCAACTTGATCCTCGACGAATTCGTATAAGGCCACCAAATGTTTAAGTCGTAAATCAACATTTAGGATTCTAGAAAATCCTGCATGTTCAGACAATGATGATAATTTCATCCATTGTGAAATATATTCCTTAATGGATTTATCTCCGTCTCCAACTGCTGTACGTTTGACAAAGCAGAGAAGAATTTCCAATGATGACAAAATTTCCGATGCATCATCTATAATTGATTCTGAAGCATGTGGATACATAAATGAATTAAATGTATTAGAAATTCCTAACAAACTCATTTTTTCAGGTGGGATTGGCTCTTGGGTTATTAAATTCTTAATATCACTAAGAATTCTCATACATCCTTGGAATAATTCCATATGATATGGGAAAGGTTCTAGATACAACTGGGATTCTGGCTGAGTTTCTATAAGAACTTTTTCAAAAACTAAAATATTTGCCAATTCAGCTTCAATTTTTGTCAAATCGTAGATAATATCATCTCCTCTTGCAACTGCTAAATTTCTTTGACTATATGCAAGAATTTCGTCATCCCAATCGAAATTTATAATGTTTACTGAACGAGCATGATCAAGACGCATTGATTGAAGACAATATCCATTTGGTGTATCCTTTTTTGCTTTTGCTTTTGGTGTTGACAAACCAGTTCGTTCGACATCAAACTGGGGTTCATCTAAAAATTTGAGAGATTTACAAGTTCCGGGTGGGATTTCGATAACTTCTTTCAAGAAGTTATTTTGTAAATTAACTAAATAGTCTAAAATTGCGCATAAGAAAATTCCCGCATCTTTCGGTTCCATCAATCCAAAAACAACTGGAAGATTATAACTCATGATAGGTTTATCATTTGGAAGTTGATGACATTGATATCGTCCAACCGAAGGTATTACCGTATCCCAACCAAGTTTAAAGTCGTCAAAAGCAGTTTTCAAACTGTTGAACATTTCATGATTTTCGCCTTCATTAGATTCTTTTTCTATAAATTGTCTGAAAGTCATTTCTCTTGCCTTTTGTCTTGTTAATTGGTATCCAAGCTTGGAATTTAAAATTTGAACAAATTTTATAATTGGCAAAAGATGTTTAAGTAACTCCAACTGTCCAGAATATTTGAAAAATACTGAGAGGAATGGATAATTTTTGCTTCTTGTCAAATCGCTCATAAAGTAAGCACGGAAGCTATCAAAATTAATTATTCCAATCGTTCTCCATAAAGTTGGCAAATTCTCACTTCGATAATGTTTATCCATAACTAAAGTCTGATTGATTTCGCCTTCAATTATATTATTCTTCTTATTTTTGGTTAAAGCTTCACTTAATTTCATACGATAATTTGCTACTGTTTCAGTTATATTTTTGGTGTGTGGTGTGATATAGTTATTATGGAATTCTGTTTCCCATCTCTCACGTTCAGCAGATGTTCTTGTTTGTTGATTCGGCATTGGAGGTTTTTCAGTCATTGAAGATATTAATGAGTGAAACATTAATGCCAAATTCTGGATATATATTTTAGTGGTTAATAATTTATTTTAATAAAGATAAAATGAAATAACAAAATATATATATATATATATTTACCATATCTGTACAATTAAGAAGATTTTTTAGAACTTCCCAATCACTTCGAATATGATCCATACAATATTTTTCAGGATCTGTGGCGTTTTGGTTGTTTTTTTGAAGGAAAGTAGAAGCAGGTTGAGGTGTAGATGCTCCAATAAGAACATGAACAATAAAGTGTAAGATACGATATGATGTAGGTGGTAAAGATCTGACGGAATGATACAAATCATGATTAACTGGTTCGCCAATATATCCTGCTTGATCGTTTGCCGACATTTGGGCAATTGGCTGAGCGTCAAGTCTAGTGTTTCCTTCTGCTGGCTTATTATAGGTATCTCCGCCAATTTTATTTCCACATTTTGGACATTTACTAGAAACATAAACATTACCACAACCCGCAACGAAATATTTATATCCGCATTTACATACATATCTTGTAAGTTTATTTGTATTCGTTTGTTCAGCAGCAGCAACTGCGTTTAATACTACGGACTCTACATCAGAAATGCACGTTAAAATGAAGAGATTCTGGCATTCTTGTAATTTGTGTAAATACATCGATAGTTGGGATGTATTCGGTTCAACTGATGAATGAAGTGCGATAATGTGTGCAATAACTGATTTCAACAATAAATCGCTATTATCAATCCCCGGATTATTAATTTTAAGTAAAGGTTGTTTATTTGACAAGATTTTTGTTGCAATTGTTTTAAATTTATCCGGAAGATTTAATTTAGAAAGTTCTTTGGTCAAGAAATCGGCTGATTGTGTTTCTGAATGTCGCCATTCTCTTGAAGCCCTCAAAACATGAAGACGTACAAAGAAGAGTCCCATTAAAGATATTTTAGCTGTTAAAGCCATTGTTTGTTTTATGTTTTGCATGAATGTTTGGAAAGGCCCCCTATTTCCTATACTATAGAAAGTCATAAAGCTGTTTTCTACTTCATTATATTCGGGTAAATTACAATAGGGATTGAAAGATAACCGGTTTTCTCTAGTATCCTCCCAATTTAAAGTTCCAAGCCAAGGTAAAATTCTTCTCTGAGCTTCGCAAAATCGTCTAATATCATCAATCGAAAAGTCTCTTTGACATAAATCTCTTAAGAAGTAAAATTTGAGAGAAATAATCATAGGATGAGCCAAATTCATGCTGTTGTTAATTTGATCGATTAGTTCATCACTATCAAAATTTTCTTCCTCCATTCTTTTATATGCAATAGGACTGGTTTTATCTTCCTGAAGAAAATTGTCCCAAAATCGACGAACAAATTCTTTAAGCAAGGCAATAGAAGCTATTTTTTGTAATGGTGGTCTTCCTTGTCTATACAAAGCTTCAAGGGCCGGTACAAAAAAAGCTGATAAGTTTTCCAATTCTTCATTTATATAAAATGTTTGTTCAATGACATCACAACATAAAGTAGCCATGTTTGTATCCAGATCTTTTAAACAATCATTAATAATATTTAGCCGAGCTGATTGTCTTAAAACTTCTTCAGAATCCGTAATTATTGTAAAGAATGTATCTTCATTTTCTAAATCTTCCTTAAGGAAGATTCTTTCAATTATTGCGCCCATCAATGGAAAAGGTTCATTTGAGAATAATTTTTTATAAAGACTTAATCGGACATTTGATTCAATTGGAATCAATGCAAGACATCTCATGATAAATGATCTTCTTGGAATTAAATTCTTTTCATTATGATCTAATTTATCTAGTTTATCAAGGACAGTTCCGACAAATTCCTCTGAGAGAATTTCTTGTTCGTCTGAACTTAATCCAAGTTGAACAATCTCTCTAACACTATCTAAAGGAATCGTTTTTGTTGCAACTAAATCGTTTACGATACGTAACAATTGTAGATCAGGCAAGTTCCTTGTTCGCGCTATCTTACTGCCAAGAGATAATACTTTTGTGACGTCATGCTGCCATTTATCAATTAAATGAGCATTTGCTGCGCCTTCAAAACTTCCACAAATTCGTCGGAGCATAATCTTTGCCACTTCTTTAACGAGATATTTTTCTAGACTTCCTTTAATTATAGCATTGCCTTGGATTTCGATGTTTTTAATTATTACTGGAGACATTTGAGCCAATTGTAATTGAGCTAAAACTTCGTTAGCATTCTTCCACCAATAAGTATGAAGGAAAATTGGTTGATTCACTTTATCAGTACCAATAAGTAACTTGAGAATTATTGCTAACAATTTTGTATTCTTATTTCCACTATCATCTGCTGCAATAACTGTTACGAAGTCATTGAAATATAACTCAGAAAACCTTTCAAGAAGAGAATCTTTTAATTGAGGAATTGATGCAAGAATATTATCTTTGAAATCTTTCAAATGGTTCTCAATTACGTAATCATCAACTCTATCATCATCTTTTTGTAACATTGCTACTTCCTCTTCATAATACCTTTTAAAACCATCAATTTGTTTCATAAAATAAAATGAAAAAGGAAATTTAAGATCAAATAAACTTCCTGCTGCCATATTATATCCATCAGGTTTTGGATTTGGTAAATCATCAATTTTGACGATCTTCTTATCCATATAAATTTGTTGCCAAAACTTGAGTAATTCCTCATAATTTTCCTTTGACATTATTTGATCATCGATAAAGAAAAATGTTTTTGTCGCTGATAATCTTTCTAAAGAACAAAAAATTTGTGCTATCGGTTTTCTGACCAGTATTCTAATATGAGCTTGTAGTGCTGCAGAAAATGAGGAGTATGGATATAAACTTTGTTTATTTGACGCTACTTTATATTGCCAATCATTTGTAGATTTTTCTTCGATCCACTCAAGTGTTCTTTCTTTCAGACATTTAATAAAGCTTGGATACTCCAATATTTTTTCGCTTAATAACCTAAAGAAAAAGGTTCAACAGTTCATAAGCAGAACAACGATTTTTAATAAGATGAGATATACAAATAAATTTTTCAACGTTAGAAACAAATACATACTTTATATGCTTGATTGACTTATCATTAGACGGATATTTCATACATAATAAACACCATAATAGTTCTTGTTGTAAAATTTTCTCGAACGGATAAGCAGAATTGATTATATAAGATAGTGATCCATCCAAGAGACTTGATGTAGGAATTTCGTTTCTTGATAATGTTTCAATAGTCACTTGCTTCCAACCACACATAAAATTGAAAGACGCTAAAGTGGATTCCTGATCTCGATGAATATGAAGAATGATACACGCATGCTTCTGTTCCATTTTATCTTTCTTTGTTATGAATTCGTTTCGGAATTGTTCAATAATGAATTTAGCTAATTTAATGCATCCAGCATTAACAGTAGTTACATCACATTGGAGAATTAACATTTTGTCAGTTGATTCTAACCAGAAATGTTTTACCTACAAAAATATAATATTTAATAAGTAAAGAAACATATTTACAAATCAAATCATTGTTCTGACTTACCCGATTTGAAAGTTGTGCTTCGGTCTTGAAAGTCGACAATTTATCTACTTGACAACTTAAAAATTCTTGTAAACAAGACTTAACATCCGTATTAATATTGGAGAATGTGTTGACAATCACTAAATGTCCATTGGGATCTGCCAATGATTTTTCTTGATTAATAAAGTAATCAAAATAATCGTAAAGACTATCATGATGTTGTTGATTAAAATAAACATGCTTCCATCGATCAACTTCATCTCGTTCTAAATTCGATCTTTCAGCTCTCACCATTCCATCAGAAGATGCTGTTGCGATTAAACATTCTTTGCATTCATTTAAAATATCTTCATCACTAGCGTCAGAATTATTCTTGGTAACATCGATAACTAAACTTTGTAAGGTTTCATCTTTATCAAATCCGATAAATAAATCTTTTTGAGTAAATCTATTATTTAATTGTGTTACTGGGTTAACTCCAATCAAAGATGACATTCTTTTTGCCCAATCGCTTAAATTTTCGACAAGTGATTTTTGCCTTTCATTGAGCGTGTCATTGATTGACATTTTTTGTTTTTCAAATCTATTAAGAAGTGGGGGATCAGCAGAAGCTAAATTCTTTTCATCCATAACAAGGATACATTTAAAATGTGGTGAAACGTAACTAAAAATTGCGAATTAAAAAAAAATATATTGATTTATTTAATTAGACAAACAATTCTCAAATATAAATTTTAAATTCCAACAATTACTTACAGCATAGGATTGGCATACGCTCCAAGTGCAACTCGTGTAAAATATTTGACATTTTCTTTGCTTCCCACTACAATATAATTCTGATTCCATAAATCGTAAAGACTCCCTAATTAACAAAAATAAATTATTTACTCTGATTATTATATTTAGGATATCAAATAAAAGAATTTACCATAAATTATTTCCAAATCTGTTAGAATCAATGGTCTGCCTTCTTCAACACACATCTAAATGATAACATCAATTAATCAAATGAAACGAAATATAAAATAAAAATTAAATTGTAAATTAGTTACCATGATCCTTCTCAAAACACTGTAGGAATAATCCTCTCGGTCATCAGGGAATTGTGATCCTAAAATCACAACGGGATCCAACTTTTTCCTTCTTAATTGATAAGTCAATAAATTTACAATCGAATCACTTTTACCAATAACCATCAAATTACGCGCATCCGAATCATCTAAATTTGAACTGATCAATTGTTCGATTGGAATTGGTTTATAGAACCACGGTTTATGGTCGTTAAACATTTTAAGAACATCTCTAAAATAATTTTCACATAATTTGGCATTATTTCCTGTTCCTCCAAAATTACGGGCTAACGCCATTTGAATATTCTCCGGAGTCATTTCATTTAATGAAAGCTGTTTGACCAACGCGTAATAATCACGAAGTCCATGAAAGTTAGGTAAAGCTTGACCTTCTTTTTCATAATCTGAATATGCTTTAGCTAAAGGTTCTAAAGCGCCTCTTTGTCCGGGTCCAATAAATTCTGTATTTAATAAACGTTCAGCAGTATCAACTAAATCATCCAAATCAAATTGTGGTCTATAAAAAAAATTAATATAATAATTATAAATAAATAAAGCTAATAATTAAATATATATTTTATAAAAAATTATACCTCTGAACAAGTAATGCACGGCTACTTTTACTATTATCTAAGCGCCAATTAGATATTCCTATCACCGAAACAGTAGGCCCTGTGGCTGGATAACTTGGCTCAAGCAAAGAATGAAGTACTTTTAGTGGATTGAAAGGACTCGTCTCAGCCAGACCGACTAATAAAAAAAATATCCAACAATAAATAATTTAAACTACTTTAATAAATAAGGGTCATAAGAAAACAAATAAAAATTACAATTACCTTCATCAAGTAAAACAACGCTAATAACAGGAAATTGCTTGGAAGTTGTTTCTTGATATTTATTTGCCTTATCAAAAACTTTTATAATACCATCAGAAGTTGAAGATGAAGAACCTTGATGTGGAATTAAGTAAATTTGTGGTAAATTTCTAAAGTATTTGTCATTTGAATCAGATCCACGTAAATTTGAGCTTATAAGACGAATTGCTAAAGATTTTGAAGAGCCAGGTGCCCCTATAAGAAACAGTGGGATTCGTGTCAAAATGCATACAATCATAACTAAAACATTTTCTAATAAAGCTTCATTATGCGCTGTGTTAGGTGGACATTGCATCCTATTAATATAATCTTCTTGTTCTTCGCGAATAATTTTGGCAAACATATGTTCCCCTATATAAGCTTTGTGATTTTGTAATATTTGCCCCATTTCACGACGATATTTTTTACGTAAATCTTGTTCATATAACCGAGAATGGTAACAAAGACTAAGTGCTAAAACATAAGATCTAGTTATTGTGGTTGGATTTCCAGATGGTGGATATTTATGTCCCTTTCTATAGATTGGACGATTTTCGAGAGAATTATAAAAGAATTTCACTAACGTTATAGCGCGTTTGACGTCACGTAAGCTCACACTATATGGTTCCTCAACTTTACGAATGAATCTTTGAGAAGAGTATAAGAGTTCTGCAAATACAGGATGTGCTAATTTTTTTAATTCTTTTTCAACCATAATTTGAATATATTTATATTCATCATCTGGTTTTAAAACACCATAATCCCACACATAATCCAAGATTTGATCAGGAAGTGGTTTGACTTGATAAACAAGGCTACTTTGTTCTTCATATTTTTTGACCTTATTTGTCAAACCAGCTTCACTTTGAGCTTTTGTACGAATACGGTATGGGTTACAGGCAGAGAATAAATGAATATTTGGATGTATAAGTTTGCCATTGAGCATGCGATGGGATATTAAATCAGCAAGTAAACCTATATGGTTGCAAGTATTGATTTCATCAAAGAATAACCAAATCTCGCCTTTTTCTGCTTTTTTCAAAGCATCGTTCATAAACATCATAATAGTCTTTTCGTCAATTCCCGCATGAAGGTTAAGAGCCTGAAATTGAACTTCAACTATCAAGGCCAAATAGGCAATTAAACTCGTCTAACAAAAAAATGAAATGAAATATTTATAAAAAATACTTAATTTTAGGATAAAATATGATAAAATGATTAAAAAAAAGTACCTTTCCACATCCTGCTTCACCACATACTATGACTGGAATGTTTGCACGCGCCCTTAAAAGAATTAAGGCCATCTTTATTAAATTATCACTAGATAAGGCATACTCGGGAAGATTTAGTTTTCCTATTGACCTTCGCGCCAAGCATTCTAATTTTACAAAAAGAGCTTCTGCAGACATCGAATTATAATCATCTAATTCCCATTTTGTTTGATCCCCAATTATTTGACTTTTTAATAAAATCTTAACATTATCATGAACTTTTGTTCTGTCCCGATATAAAGATGATATTGTATCAGGAGTTTGAGAATTGAAAAATACTATAAGATGATTTGAATCATCCCATTGGACGATTGTACCAAGACGAGCATTTTCGTCTTCGGCAGTTATAGATTCTAATTGTGCCGCTTTAGTTTTAATAGATCTAGTTGCAAAATCTTTCGAAACATCTATAAAGGTTCTTACTATTAAATTTCTAATTTTATTTTCTTTTACCATTAACTTCAGATTGTCTACAGTAAAGAATTGACTTGATGATAATCGAACTAATTGATCTGCAAGAACATTAACAAATATTTCAACAAATCTAAATGAAGAAATATCTTTGGCATCTTTGTTAAAGAAATATTTCTCGATGAGATTTTGACAGCGGTCTGCTGGTAAAGGTTCTTTAATCGCTTTATCTGTCTTGAAAAGGATATCTCTTGTATCTACTTCATTATTATTCAAGAAATTCAGATAATTACAGGTAACTTGAACTGGACTATGAATTTCTTGAGAAACTCTCAAATTCTTAATGTTCCAAGTTAAATGATTGAACAATAAATATCCTGTCATAGGAAGAGAATTAAGTAAATGTTGTTCTGTAGTTGAGGCTACTTCAATATAAATATAAGTAGGTTTTTCTGATAAAGGCAGGCATACTATATCGACATTAGTTGAAACTATACCCAAAGTTAATAACTCAAATAAGAACATGTTAACGTCTTCTGGATAGTCTGCTGATATTATATTGATATGTAAACTTTCTACAGGTCGGAGTTTACATTCCTTGAATTGACGTACAAGCCTGCCAAACTCCATACCATCGCTTATTAAAAAGCTGCGTATAAATTTCCCTTTACTGAAACTATTCTCTTTAATCCATTCAGTTTTCCCTTGCCCTGATAAGTCAGAAGAAACACGTATAACATTCTTACATAATTCCTTATAAATTCCCCTCATAGCTTCAGTGTTTAAGCCATTAGTTGCATGAACATCTGAAGAGAATTGATCTAAAATATGGTGATGCATTCCAGTTTCTCTGCAACAAATAAGCGCCAAAAAATAATCCACTTGATCTCGTGTTGATCTAATTTGGTTAACTAGATTATATTGTAGTTCAAAATCTAGTAATTCTAAATTTGCAATACAAAATAAGTGATTTTCATATCCATTATTCGATGCGAATAAACTTCTTTTTATGAAGATTGTTAGTTCCTCCATCGTAGTTGAAGAAGTACATATCAAGAGTTGCCACGGTTCGGGATAATAACCGTGATTAGCATATAATGACATGATAATGTTTGGAACTCGTGTTTTGTCAGTACAAGAAGCGACGAATAATTTACCCTTTCTAACTAAATCTGAAATTATGCGTTGTCCAGTCGATTTAAGTTTACGTGATTGTTTTGGAATATTTATAAAAATTTTTTCTAATTCATTGCCAATTTCGCAAAGAATTCTAAAATAGTCTTTGGATTCACGTGAAATTCCTTGAATATCCTTATGAGATGGCAATTGAGCCTTGCTATTTACAAATCTAATCAATGTTTTGCATTCTTCCTTATTCTTCTCATCTAATTCTTCCGATGTGAAATAATCAAAGAATGCTAAAATATGACGGGCCGGGAAAAATGTTAGATAATAACACCGTTCTTGTGCAAGATCCACTATATTTTGCCTATAAATTAGTAAAATCGAATTTAATTAAAATCTTTTTTGCAATATATGTAAATAATAATAACGTAAATGTCAATTTTACCATTTTTCAAGTTCGTCCTTCAAGGATTTTAAATAATCTTTCATTTTATTTGTTCCTTGTAATTCTTTTTCAAACTTTCTATAGTTAAAGTGCCCCATTTGCATTAACATAGACACTATATCAATTATTTCTTGTGCCATATCAACTTGAACAACAAATTCATCCATAACAATTTTTGACATTTCCGCTTCTTTGACATCACTTTCGCTTATCTTAGGTTTTGCAATCAAAAGAGCTCGCCCACGTAAATCTAATATCTCATTCATATTATACATCATATTAGTTTTAGAAGTTTTAGAAATGTATTTTAATGAAACATAGCACTTGTCTTCTTTTTCGTCACGAGCAAAAGTATAAATTCCATCAAGTACGGCATTCTTAATTTTTTCTTTAGTAACTTCACCACGATTTGAAATGTTCTTGTACATGTTTCGTAATGCCATATTGCTACTACTACACAACGCAATCTTCTCCCCTAAAGTAGAATTTTTCTTAATAACATTTGATAATGCAACCAAAAAACTAGCAATATCTTCCATTTTATTTTTATTCATGAGAGGAAATAAAAATTGCTTGACTTGAATAAGTGATGAAACCGTATCCTCTTGAATCAATCTTTCATCCGAATGATCATCAACACCATTAATCAAATTTTTAATATCATGTTCGGCAATTTCTTTTAAAAAGATTATAAAGTCTTCAGCATCTGATAACTCCTTTAACAATTTCCAACAATCTTGATTAACATTGGAAAGATTTCTATCAAGGTAATCGAAAAAATTATTTAATTGACTAAGTTTCATGGAATCATCTTTTAAAATACGAATTGATTTTGTTAGCCAATCATCTTCATTATGCGGTACTTCGAAAAGTTCTACAACTTTTTCTAACTTCATAAGTCGTTCAACCCAGAAAGGGATTTTTGAAAGATGATCAAGAGTTTGTACAAATTTTTGGTTTTTATGACCTTTATAGCCTTCCATTAAATCGAGCTCTGCATTAACATTCGTGACATCTTTCCAAAACAAAGACGCATCTGAACATTTAAGTTTTTCCCAATCTTTAAGTTGTTTACAAATAATATTATACCTTTCAAAAACAGCTGGTACTAATTTTTGTGCTACGTATTCTACTGTTGTAGCGGCAACATCTTCCTGAATACAATCTTCAAAAATATTTCGAAAAGATCGAGATTGATTGAACTTGTAACAACGTTCTGCGCTGGGCAAAGTTTTTTCGTGGAATGCCCAATAACCTGATAATAAAACTTGTTTTAACTTCACTTTATTTGAATTCTGCATATGTTGTTTTATATCTTGAATGTAATCATTAACGTCTGTAACCTGAGCAGCAGAACAAAATCCGGTATAAAACTTAAAAAGCGTATTGAGTTTAAGTTGATAATTGTCACATAATTCTCTAAGTTTTGTGATTTCATCTCGAGAGACAATTACATCACCTAAAGCTTTCTTTTTGGATACAGCTGAATCAAAATGTTTAAATAACTGATCATCAGAATATTTTAAAAGTTGTTGAAGTAATTGTATATCAATTGTCTTTTCACGGAGTAATCCACCAAGTTCATTGATAGACATTTTAACACGTTGTACAAATGTATTTGAATGAAGCTTCTCAACTTTCCCAGTAGCGCGTAATATAATGTTCCAAAATTTACTAGCTCCTAAATTATTTAAATGATTTTCTGAAGAATTAGATACGGTCGATTGGCTTTGCAATCTAGCTATGATATGACACAAAATGTCTTCGCTCATCCTAAAATTTATTTGTAAATAATCTAATAAGTATATAAATATTAAAAAAGAAAGAAAATAAGGCTTTTTTAACTTACGAGTTTGGAATCTCCAAAGTCCTCCCTTGGGTACAATTGCATATCGTAAATATCTTAGCTATTAACTGATCATTAATTTGTTGAACAGCCTTATTTAATATTTCTTTAATCGTATCTAAAAATAACATTCTAACTTCTTGTTCTTTTATCTGAATTAAAAATTTCGTTGCGCTAAGTATTTGATCTGAGCGCGGCCTTACCCTTTCTATTGCAATAGTTGTTAAATTCTGCCAAATATTTTTTCTGTTACCAAGCAAAGGATATATGCGTTCTAATTGTGCAAATACTGAAAAAACAAAGTTGTTTTCACTTGTAGACTTTCGTGAGCTAGTGCTAGTGCTTGTGTTCGTATCAAGTTTGGCTAAAAGATTTTTAAACCAAGTAATACATATTTTTGGTATCCTTTTCTCTTTAGTATCAGTAAAATCACTACGGAACCAATCATCTAAAAGTTCCGGAAATATATTTAATAATTCGAAAGTATTAGACTCAGATATTAATTCTAAGGATTGAATAACTTCTTCCCTACGCCAATTTAAACTATCATCATGAAGAAGTAATTTAATAGCAGTGATATTTTCCTTTGTCCATTTTCTCTTCGGACTTTCAAGCAAAAATAAAACGTGAGACTGGAAAACTTCGCACACATCAAATCGATAATCTTTTGGAAGTCTTCTATAATGGTTTTCTAAGGCAACAGCATCATCGTGAGAAATGCTCTCTCGAACTCGTTCAATAAAACCTTTAGAGATACATTTATCAATTTTGTTATTATGTAAAAGAATATCCTTCCAAATTTTAATAAGAGAATCCATGGTATTACATATTTGAATTAACCACTATAAAAGGAATTCATTATCTTATATTAATTTCAAGTTTTTTTTTTTCAAAAAGAGCATTTCAAAATTAGCTGATATTAAAGTCAATTTTACCTTAGCAATTTTAACGTAAATTTCAAATTCAACTTCTTCAACGGAAGCTTTAACGTATTCAAATCCTTTAATGAATTTTGTCAATAAATAGTCATTAGAATACTTTAAGGTTCTTAAACGATCAACGAATGTAAAGTTAGGATCAATTTCAGCCGCAATTGTAAAAATAATGAGCCAATCAAATCGCATTTGAAAAGCATTATGCTGAACTAAAGTTGTAATAGCAGTATACATTTGATCTTTGGTGTCTGAAGGTAAAGTTTCTTGTTTATAGTCATCAAGTGCATTAAGAAGTAATCCGGATTGAAAGTCATCTCTTAAGGGTTCATGGAAAGACCCCTGCCTTGAAAAATAATATCCTAAGATAAGACATAAGAAGAGTCGCTTTTCTCTTTTATCATCAACACGTTTGTAAATGAAGTTAAGATTTGATGCGTGGATCGTTAAATCATAATAGAGAGTTAATAAATGTTGATATTCCATAACTTTATCTTTAAGGTTGTTGGTTTTAATAGAATTAAAGACATAATCTACAAAAGCAAAGTCACGTATAGTAACTATGCGGAATCTTTCAGGAATCCGATAACTGGTTTTCCATATACCAAATTGATTATTTCTTTTAACATCCAACTTGCGATTATCATGAGGACCAGTTCCTTCAAATATAATTTTTTCTTCCCTTAACATAGATTTGGGTACATGAATAGCATATTTATATTGAATTTCAGCTCTTTCAGCAAAAACTGACAGCGAAATAGTAACCGGATCAGATTGCCAATATGTTGGATTTCGAGGAAATGGTTGACGAAGCTTTAACATGGGTTTTTCCCAAAGTCCTAATTCTTTTACATCACCAAGGACTACAGGTTTTCCAAGTTGTTCAATATTCTCCGGCAAATGAACATGGAAAGTAACTTTGATTTCGTCATCCTTATTATTATTAGAAATTAATTTATTGAACATATTAGTGATCATGTTTCCACTAGAAGGCTGCGATTCAAGATCTGAATGATGACTTTTTCCTTGATTATTACTGCTGCTACGGTCTCCATAATAACTTTCTCCAATATAGTTGTTGTCTCTAAGAGGATCAAACGTGTTTACGCTGTGAAAACTGTTCTGTGTAGAAAATTTTTGAATATTTGTTTTTCCTGAATGATAAGAAGTTTTATTATGATAAGGATCATAACCACTGTCAACAGAAATCGTTTTTTGCTTATTAATATTACGTTTTGAAGACCGAAGGACGTCTTCTTCGTAATAATCATTCTTATTAACATTATTATTGTGACCGATGTCGTCGTCATCATTGTCAGTTTTATCAGACTCTTCTTGGTCAAACTTTGAAATCGGTGTTCTTATAAACTCATCAAATTCTTCGTCTGTTATATTTGATTTCTTTTGGTTCCTAGTATCGTGGCCAGACTTTGAAATTGGTGTTCTTATAAACTTATCAAATTCTTCGTCTGTTATATTTGATTTCTTTTTGTTCCTAGTATCGTGGCCAGACTTTGAAATTGGTGTATTTATAAATTCGTCAAATTCTTTATCTGTTATATTTGATTTCTTTTGGTTCCTAGTATCGTGTCCAGACTTTGAAATTGGCGTATTAACAAACTTATTAAATTCTTCATCTGCCATGTCTGATTTCTTTTGGCTTCTTGTATCGCGACTAGACTTTGAAATTGGTGTTCTTATAAACTCATCAAATTCTTCATCTGTTATATTTGATTTCTTTTGGCTCCTAGTATCATGTCCAGACTTTGAAATTGGCGTATTAATAAACCTATTAAGTTCTTCATCTGTCATGTCTGATTTCTTTTGGTTTCTTGTATCACAACCAGACTTTAAAATTGGTGTTCTTGCAACTTTTTCAAACTCTTCATCTGTCATATCCGGTCTTTTTTGATTTCTTGTATCATGATCAGACTTTGGAGTGGGTGCTCTATCAAATTCTTCTTCTGTTCTATCCAACTTCTTTTGGCTTCTTTCTTTATGGCTATATGCTGAAGTTGGAGATGATATATTAAGCTCCTCATCTGTAATATCCGACTTCTTTTGGTTTCTTGTATCACGACCAGACTTTAAAATTGGTGTTCTTGCAATATTTTCAAACTCTTCATCTGTCATATCCGGTCTTTTTTGATTTCTTGTATCATGATCAGACTTTGGAACAGGAGCTCTTATAAAC
>QZLH01000736.1:47917-63846 GCA_003833135.1 Oehlia diaphana
TCTGTTCTATCAGACTCCTTTTGGTTTCTTGTATCACGACCAGACTTTAAAATTGGTGTTCTTGCAACTTTTTCAAACTCTTCATCTGTCATATCCGGTCTTTCTTGATTTCTTGTATCATGATCAGACTTTGGAACGGGTGCTCTTATAAACTCATCAAATTCTTCTTCTGTTCTATCAGACTCCTTTTGGCTTCTTGTATCACGACCAGACTTCAAAATTGGTGTTCTTGCAACATTTTCAAACTCTTCATCTGTCATATCCGGTCTTTCTTGATTTCTTGTATCACGATCAGACTTTGGAACGGGTGCTCTTATAAACTCATCAAATTCTTCTTCTGCTCTATCCGACTCCTTTTGGCTTCTTGTATCACGACCAGACTTTAAAATTGGTGTTCTTGCAACTTTTTCAAACTCTTCATCTGTCATATCCGGTCTTTTTTGATTTCTTGTATCATGATCAGACTTTGGAACAGGAGCTCTTATAAACTCATCAAATTCTTCTTCTGTTCTATCCAATTTCTTTTGGCTTCTTTCTTTATGGCTATACGCTGAAGTTGGAGTTGCTATATCAAACTCCTCATCTGTAATATCCGACTCCTTTTCGCTTCTTGTATAATGGTCAGACGGCGGCGTTCTTACAACCTTTTCATACTCCTCATCTATCAAATCTGATTCCCTTTGACTCCTTGTATTATGGCCAGACTTTGAATTTAACGGTGTTCTTGCAAATTCGTCAAATTCATCATCCCTAATATTTTTTCTTGCAGATAGTGAAGTGCTTACAAATTTCTCATTCTGGTCAGACCTTGAAATTGGTGGTGTTCTTGTAAACTTATCAAATTCTTCTCTCATATCAGATTTCTCTTGACTTCTTGTATCTTGACTAGATAGCACATGATCAAACTTTGAATCGGAATTGTCATCCCCTTTGGATTTTAAACCTCTTTTTTTTCTTACATTCATTTCATCCTCATCGTCTTCTTCAGATCTATGGAGTTGAATTGAATTATCATCAAACAATTCGCTCAAATCTCTTCGGTTTTCAACATTTTCCGATTGTCTCCTATTCGTTGAATTGTTAGGCTCGTCATTTTCTTCAATTCCAATCGAAGTTGATCCGTCAAAATTGGGATTATTTTTCTGATTGGCAATTCCAACCTCTTGATTGGAATTTTTTTCATCATTAAAGACTTTTTGGTCATTTGGAGCATTCTCATATGCCACATTGACGAAATCGTTTTCAGATTGACTTGATAGTTCATCTTGATCAGCAGGTGGTACATTGGAGTTAACATTAATATCACCAGACTTTTCTTTTTTAAGTGTCTCGGGATTATCATCTTTATTTTCCACAGTTAAATTACTATTTGGTTGTTCGTTTATATCGGTGTAATTCTGTTCCCCATCACCAGAAATTACAACTGGTACAAAATTTAAAGCTTTATTTTGTACACTATTGCGAATTTGGTCATCCTTCATGTCAATTATTTCATCGTTGCCAATAGAATCCTTATCAGTCACTATATCTCCTACTTTAGTAACCATTACAATCTTTTCTTCTGTGGATGATGGCTCTTCCCTGCTATCGGATTTATCCCCATTTTTTGTATTCATTTCTTTCTCCATATTGAACAAATTAATTCAGTAACGTAATAAAAAAAAAAATTTTTTTACACTGACTTAAAAAAATCATGTACACTATTTTTTTTTTTTTTTTTTTTAAGAAAAAAAACAGACACTGAGAAAGAAAGTGTCAGTAAGTCCGGAAAAACTCATTTTAGCTACTTACTGCTACTTACTATGCGGAACACAAAATACACAAAGGGATGGTAGCACAATAGGTTCTAAATTATTTTATCATGATTATCATAATTCATTTTTTGTTCGAGTTATTTCAATAATTACAGTTACAGATTGCAGTAATAGGAATTTTTAACTGCCATAACAACCTATTGATTTATTTATTTACAAGAAGTCTTCTCAGTTCATTAAACCAATTTAAAGAAATTATAATTTAACAAATTATTAATCTTAGAAATTAACTTTAATAAGAAAAGATAAATTGGTACTTTACTAGTGCTTTGATTATAGCTGAAATGAAGTCATCAATATCTCTTTATCGTCATACACTTCGATATCTCAGATCTTCATCGTTTCCTTTTAAGTATCTATATCCAAAAATTCACTACAATGTGCGTGAAATGTTTGAAATACATCGTGAGAGAGATGAAGAAAAAACAAAGTTGCTATTAAAATGGGGGTGGCAGGACTTAGCATTTTTAAAGTCTTGGAAAATCGTGAAAAAAGAAATTAGAGACGACATTTTTAGAGGTTTCAGTACAAGTAAAGAAGGTGAAATTCATGACATTAAATAAAATATTATTAGGAAATGTAAATTATTATATGAATAAAAATAATAAATAATAATATAACTTAATTCTAAGACACAAATTATTATATATTTATATGATACAATTAATTATATAATATGTAAATTGAATAATTTAATAACTAAATTGTAAATATCATTTATTTAATATTTTCGGGAATAATTTATATTATCATTATTTATAGTATTGAAAGAATTAAATTGTCCTTCTTGTCTGATATTTTGATTATTATATGTCGAAATCGTTTGATTTCGATTAGCAGAATATCTAACATTATTTTGAACTTTTGCTTGAGGTGTCATGCTTCTTCTGTATTGACCATTAGTATAACTGTCTGAAAATAATTGGTCTATCTTTGATTTGTTATTACGTAAATTTGTTGTTGTTCCATAATTTCGAGATTGAGATGTCAAATTTGTCAAATTGACAGAAGTAGGTCTCAGCTGTACTGAAGTTTCCACATTCGATTGATTTGTTAAATACCCAGTACTTGCATTTGATTGGTATTCTGAGTATCCCTCATACATATCCCTATTGTCCTTTATCAAGTTTGAGTTTGGAATAATTTTATATTTTTGCTCATTCTTATTAGAACACGATGATGAAGAAGTTTGATAATTAAAAAGCGCCTCATTTTTATTGGATGAAGATAGCGTTGCAGTAATATTAAGAAGAAGCTGTAATTTCGACAGGTTGTCAGGGACACATGGCAACTTGTACTCAGCATTAACTACTGAATTACGATAAATTTTGCTCCATTCGTTAATAGGCGAGTCAATTGATATCCGCATTTGTCCATCATAAAATAATTGCCCATAGAATTTCGAGTCCGCAGGAAAAACGAATTTTCCACCTCTCGCCGTACAAAGAGAATAGATTATTGAATAAGATGATGAGTTTCGACCTGCATAAATTTGTATGTTTCCATTGACATTATTTCTACGTTCGTCTTCGGGACTTAGTAAAGAATATCGTGGTGCCATTGTTTCTGATAAAACCTTCTCATCGATAAACGGCAAGACAGCTTTAGAGTTTGAACAACTATATTCTCTTGGATAATATTTTACAATTGGTGACTTTGGGTCTGTAAGTAAATCACGGAAAGGCTCGGGCAAAAGATAATGACATACTGGAGGTATAATACTCATTAATTGCTCAAATGGTCGCATTGGAGTGTCCTTAATAAAAGTTTGATCGAAATTTTCTGCTTTTACATGATTCAATATATCATGAATAGATGGCGGTTTATGATGAGGATAATAGAATCTCCAACTTGGGCATTCACCAGAATAATATTGTAAAATCCAACAAATTGTCTTAACATAATCATTAGCTCTGATCGCAGCTTCATTAATGTTTCCTATTGAAGTAAAATTCAAATTTGACATGCGACGACCAAATATCACATCTTCTAAAAACTTGATAAACCTGAGAAATCGGTCCATGTTAATAAAACCCCCTTTGTTGATAATATAAGTGCGAGATTCATTGAAATAATTTCTGTATGCTTTGAATAACAGATCCACGCCTGTTTCACGTAGATAAGTTACTCTTGGTAAAAAATCATTCCCAAGTAAGTTTACGATACATACAAAATCTTCGATTATATTCTCCTCGTTAATCACTTTATTTAATTGAGGTACTACCATATCATGTACAATATGTTTACGAAGTTTACTTATGTTAAGCACAACATCTTTGCCGTCAACTCCGGGTCGTAAAATGCGCAGGTTAGGTTCATGTGTTAACAAAGCGTACATGATGAAGTCAGCATCTCCCCCACAAACCGTATGTTTGAATTTCGAATTATAGCCTGGATGTTTACGTTGTGTATTTAAAAATCGAAATATTTTGTGTTCACCTTCACCTGCTACACTCGAATCGTTGAATATTATTTGAAGGTTTCTTGCTCTACCATTTAAACGTTGATAAATGTAATATCTAATTGCATCATTCGCCGCTTGCATAAAAGATGTTCCCGCTGATATAGAAACGGAATCAACTGGAACAAAAAATCCTGAATCTTTTCCATCTTTTTCATTTTTTGAAGCATCATCTGAAGATTCACTTGATGAAATGTTGCCTGAAATAGAAGTATTGCTTGGACTAGAAGGTAGAATTGATTTATGATTATCTTGAGCCAAATATCTTCTTGACCTTTGTTCATTCATTTTCGCTCTAGGAGCAACACCATCCATGGCTATATATACTAATACTTGTGGTTCACAAATGTTGAACGCAGCGTCCATTTCTTTAAATACTTTTGATAATACTCTACGTGGGGTCCGATGTTTTTTTTTAGAGGTGGCTTTATTACGAGTTGCAACATGAAATAAAGCATTGATATCTAAATATAAAAAATCTGTTTTACTGCGAGGTGGTTTTTTGACTGTTTCTATAATATGAGGATAACGCAAAGATAACCACTTAAAGAAACCCGGTACGCCCATTATTTTAAATTAAAGAAATTAATAATTAAAACAACTAAACGAGTTATGGTCCGATTTTACCGACTTTTTATTCACAAATATAGTAGCACAAACACCTTAATGCGTTAATTTTGGCAGATCACCGTTTTTTTTTGATCGAATGATTGAAATATCAAAAGACGATGACAAAAAGACCGCCTAATAAACGAAATCGCCTAAGTGACGATATAGATTCTCGTTTAATTCCCTACATTCAACAAATTCAACAAGAAAACAAAGGTGGAGCGGTATCTGTGCATACAATTTTTCAGTATGTCCAAAACGTCGATTTTAGTTTTAAACGAATGAAAAAGGCGCAATTAGAGCGGAGCATTGACAGAGGTAAGATTTGGTATTGTGATTAATTCCTGTAACTTAAATTTGATCAATAAACATATATTTGTTATTAGCTCTAAAATCATTAAAGAAACAAGACATTGAAGAACAAGTTGAAGCCTTAGCATCAAATAAGCCAGAATTGAATAAGGAATTTAGAAGGTTAGAAGGTTTATAAGCAAATCCTAATTACAGCCAAGGGACTAATAATTTATTACATCAAATATTAAGTGAATTTGATGAATCTTCTGATCTTGATGATTCAGAGGCAATGGAATTTGAACGACTTAAAATTGAAGGTGTTAAGATGATGGAAATCAAGGTTTAAGAGAACGATTTTAGTCTTAATAGAACATTATAATATATAATTATATTAATTATAAATATTTATGATTAAAGGATGCAAATCTTATGAATCAATCTATTACAAAAATATGGTCCCAGCATAATCCACAGTCAACAGAGTCATCACCTAATCACACTTCATCAGGCGATTCCAATTCAAATACAATACCGTTAACATCAAAAAGTTCAATACCTATTACTGATAAAAATCAAGATGAAAAGGAGAAATGTAAAAATACGAGAAAATCCAAAATAAAAGTTTCGAAAATAGAATTCAAGAATTTAAAAAGTAGGCAATTTATTTAATTAATATATAAAAAAGGTTAAAATTTAATCTGAATTAAAAATTTGATTCAAATGGCACAGGTAAAGAAGCCAGAAATGATTTATCATTGCCTTCAGCCAGATTATCAGACTTAGGTGGTGTTGACGCCTGCATTGAAGAAGTCTTGGAATTGATTGCCATGCCTTTGGCTCATCCAGAAATTTACTTACATACTGGAGTACAACCACCAAGGTTGGGAAAATCGCTGTTTGAAAGCGCTGTCCTTTCATGCTATTAACTAAGATATGTTAAATAGAGGAATATTGTTACATGGACCTCCAGGTTGCGGGAAAACTTTGCTGGCGAATGCAATAGCAGGAGTAAGAAATAAAAATTTTTTTATTAATATCATAAAATTTTATTACAAGTAACAAACGTATGGTTATAATAATTCTAGGAATTAGGTGTACCATTCATTAGTATTTCTGCACCATCCGTTGTTTCTGGAATGTCAGGAGAATCCGAGAAAAAGATTCGCGAAATGTTTGAGGAAGCCAAAGTTTGTAAATTTAATCCAAAAAAAAGAAAAAATTTTTAGTAATTTGAACTTTACAAATAATTGATTAATTTTATATAGGAAAAAGCACCATGTTTAATATTTATAGATGAAATTGACGCAATTACTCCAAAAAGAGAGACTGCTCAACGCGAAATGGAAAGAAGAATCGTTGCACAATTGTTAACATGCATGGATGGTATATTGATACGTGATTTGGGACATGTCTAGTTTCATATTTAGAATACACGCCTTAAAATTATTTGAATAAATTTAGATTTATCATGGGATAAGATGAATTACCAACCAATATTAATAATTGGCGCAACAAATAGGCCAGATTCACTTGATCCAGCTTTAAGACGCGCAGGACGATTTGACAGAGAAATTAGTATGGGAGTTCCTGATGAGCAAGCGAGAGAAAAAATTTTAAGAGTAATTTCATCAAAATTAAGACTTTCCGGCGATTTTGATTACAAAGCTCTAGCAAAATTGACACCTGGATATGTTGGCGCAGATTTGAATGCACTAACGACTGCAGCTGGTGTTATTGCCGTGAAACGAATATTTACAAACTTGGGTAAAAATCACAAATTTAGTACCGATAATGATGAATCTATTGAAATGCAGATTGATAATAGTAGTTCATCCATTTCATTCGAGAATCAATCTCCAACGAATAAATTGAAATCCATATCCGATTTTTTCAGAAATCATCCAGATCCACTTACAGCGGAAGAACTTGAACCTCTTAGTATAACTAATGAAGATTTTTTACAAGCTCTTTCTAAAGTACAACCCTCTTCTAAACGTGAAGGATTTGCTACAGTTCCGGATGTTACTTGGGCTGATGTTGGTGCGTTAGAATTTGTAAGGGATGAATTAAGAATGGCGATTGTTGAACCAATAAAACATCCCGAACTATTCAGTAGAGTTGGAATAACAGCACCTGCGGGAGTATTATTATGGGGCCCGCCAGGATGTGGAAAGACACTTTTAGCCAAGGCAGTTGCTAATGAAAGTCATATTAATTTTATATCGGTCAAAGGACCTGAATTGTTGAATAAGGTTTGGAATTAAAGATATGAGTTAATAAATTTTTTTTTTGTATAACAATGAAGTTAATCTCCATTATTAAACAGTATGTTGGCGAGAGTGAACGTGGTGTACGTCAAGTCTTTGCACGAGCAAGAGCTTCATCCCCATGTGTCATATTTTTTGATGAATTAGACGCACTTTGTACACGACGTGACGATTCTCAGGTTATAATTCATTTCTTTGTATAATATATTTTCATCAAATTACATGGGTGCTTTTTTTTCCTTATACCGTCAAATGTGAAGATAGTTGTAATTTCTTGTCTATTTATCATTTTGTAAAACAGAGAAAGTTACAAATCCAAATACATTTATTAATTTAATCTTTAATTTAATCTTTAATTTACTGTAGTCCGAAGCTTCAGCTCGTGTTGTCAATACTTTACTTACTGAATTAGATGGATTAGAAAATCGAAAGCAAGTGTATGTAATAGCAGCTACAAATAGACCAGGTATTTAACTTTACAATTTATTGATATGTATAATCTTTTATTTATCATAAAAACAACCTTAAATTTTTTTTTTTTAAGACATGATTGACTCAGCTATGATGAGACCTGGTCGTTTAGATAAACTTTTATATGTAGAATTACCTACATCATCTGAACGATATGAAATTCTAAAGACATTAACGAAGCGAACACCCTTAGGAAATGATGTTTCTTTAATTAAAATTGCTGAAGATGAGAGATGTACTGATTTTAGGTAAATTATAATAAATAAATAAATATATATATATATTAATATTAATATAATTTATTTAATTTTGTTTTCTCATTAAAGTGGTGCGGATTTGGCATCTCTTATTCGTGAAGCAGCTGTAGCTGCGTTAAGAACTACATTATATTTAAAAAGTAATAATTTATCAGTAACTGAAAAAATGCCAGACAATGAATTATTTGTAAACGCCAGTCATTTTGAAATGGCTTTTAATAAGGTATCTTCAAGTGTATTGAAATCAGACAAAAAAAGATATGATTCTTTAAAAATTAAACTTGGATGTGCTATAGATAATAAAATTACCGGTAAATTAAATTAAAATTTCTTTTGAAAAAAAAATTTATTGTTTGATATAATGTTATAACATACTTGTATTTGCATTTTTTCTAATCAAGAATATATTTAATATTTAATAATCAAGTAAAAATTTATTTTCAATAAAACTGTTAAATGTTTATTTTTATTTTCATCAAAAATTCTGATTAGATATAAATATACTGTATATGCAGCCAAAATTATTATAACTTTAACTATGTATGATAATGCCCTAATTAAAGAATCTTGAATCGAATAATTTAAAGTTTGTAATAAAGTTATATTATCACGCATTTTAAAAATATATAATCATCATCCGAGGTTTCATGAATTGGTACAACAAAAAACTAATTATTTTGCAGTAATATGAATTATTATTTGCTGAAACTTTTGTACAAATAGTTTGATTGAATAAGCAGATCGTACATAAATGCTCATTAAAAATTCCTTGTAATTACTGTCTCTACCTCAATTACTTGCTGAAAAATTAATCACCATAAAATATGTCGTAATAATTAGAAGGGTATATTATAATCATAGTATTCCATCCAAATTTTCTTCTCTTATTTTGTTTGGATCCTAACCTTTCATTTATTTGGATTTAAATATATTCATTAGTAACTAAGTATGCCTTATAGTCAGTCATTGCATGCACACTTATCAGACGATTTTTATTCTAAAACACACGACATTTGAGTTTGAAAAGAGAGGATTTAAATTTGAATACACACAAATAAAAATTTTATAAAATTATCATCCTCCGCTGATAAATTAGTAATTAAAATACGTGAATTAATATTAAAGAACATTAATATATAAAGGCTCTCAATAAATTCTTTTATTCCGATAATCAGTTAAATGTTTATTATTTGTTTATCCATAACTGAATCTTCCGAGAGAAAAGCCTTTTGATAACATGACATCATTGTTTTAAAGAATTTTAATGTCATATCACTATATATTTCCTAATATAACTTAGTTCCCAGTTGATTTATTGGCCGAATTTGAAATAATTTTAACAAAAATTTTAATTATGTAACATAAAATCCGATTTTAATAATACTATATCTGATACACACAAAATTAATTATCCGAAAATTAAAAATAAATTAACTATTCAAAAGATTCACTTTTTTCCTGGTTTCGTAGAAAAGAATTAGCGATCAATGCTATTTAAGATTATTTTGATTATAAAAAAAAAAAAATGCTACGTTTTACTTACAATAGAAATTAGAAATCAAATGTGATTCATGAAATTGTTCTCATTTATTTATTGTTCCACAATAAATTTTAGATGAAATAATTGATTGTTAAATATTGGTAAATATCATTATGTGGAAATATTTCCCAATTTCCGTATTAATATAAAAGGAATCAAAGACACGACGCTGTGAAAATGATTGTATATCAAATTAAAATGCTGATCTAAAAATAGAATAGAATGTTTCATACATATCAGGTCTGTGCTAACGACCTTCAATACTGACTTATTTGTTGTTTAACATTACACATTACGAGGAAAGGTTCAAGTCCAATACTTTCAGATGATTTACATATAATTAATTTTAGATTTGTAATATTTGTAATATACAAATATATGAGAGTGACGAATAAAATTTTTTCGTTTAGAAAAATGTGTGATTTGTTATGACACAATATTTTTCTAGTGAACGTAAATTTTCTCTCAATCTGAATTTTTTTTAACCTTGTATCTAGTCATATACGTATAAACCTTTACGTAGATCATTTTCAAATATTGACCAATTCTGGTTAATTAAAATGCAATAAACATGTTGTGATAAATTAACTTATACTATTTTAAAAAGTTTCTTTTTCTATTTCGGTATATAAAGAATCATAATTAATTATTTGAAACGTAATACAAACATTACACAAAGTAATTTGTTTTATTACCCTTAAAGGTAAAAAGTAATTAAAACCACGGAAAAAAAAAGGAAAATAATTCACTCGAATTTTCTTTCTTTCATTCATTCGAAAGAAAAAAAAAAATGTCTTCAATAGATAAACCTACAGATAATTTTAATAAAAGTTTAAAATCTCTAATATTTTCTTCGAGAACATCAAAATTCTTTCAACATAGATTAACATCATATAATAACAATAATTTTAAAAATGCTAAAATAAATTTACCTTTAAAAGAAAATGAGAATAATAATAATAATAATAATGATAAAAAGATATCAATTATAAAAAAAGATGATGTAATTTATCCAATTATTAATGATAAAGAAAAAATCAAAGTTAATATAGATGATAAAAAACAAATTTTTAATAAAATTTCAACAAAAAATTTACAAGAAGAGATAAAAACAACAAAAAGTTTACCATCACAAGAAGAAGTAAATATTTTATTTTTACAAGAATTATTACAAGATTTTGAAAAAGTTTTAACAATTACAGAAGATTTTAAAGGATTTGATAAATATGCAACTGATTGGATGAAAAATTATATTCAAGAAAATATGAAAAAGACAAAAACAGAATATATATTTGAAGTTTTATTAAATTTTTATCAAGAAAAACATCTTCAATATTTTTCATCAATTTTAGGATTTTTTTATCAATATGGAATTGGAAATAAAATTGATAAAAGGAAAGCTTTAGAATTATATAAATTAGCAACTTTACAAAATAATTCAGGAAAATATATTTATAATCATTTACAAAATATTAATAATTCTGTTGGAAAATATTTATTAGCATTATATTATTATAAAGATATTATTGTAGATAAACAATCATCATTAAAATGGAGTTATAAATCTGCAAAGAAAGATAATCCTGTATCACAATATGAAGTAGGATATTGTTATGAGAATGGAATAGGAACCATACAAAGTGATAAGAAAGCTTTTGAATGGTATATGAAATCTGCTATTGGTGGGAATTCAAAAGGACAATGTTCATTGGCTTGGTGTTATCAACAAGGGATTGGAGTTGATAAAGATGATATAAAATCTTTTGAATGGTACTTAAAATCCGCAGAAGGGGGGAATATGAATGGTCAATGTAATGTAGCATATTATTATGAGAATGGGATTGGAACCGAAAAGGATGAACATAAAGCATTTGAATGGTATGAGAAAAGTGCTTTAAATGGAAGTACTTTTGGTCAAAATAGTTTAGGATATTTTTATGAATTTGGTATTGGAACTGTAAAAGATCCCGTTAAAGCTATTGATTGGTACACAAAGTCCGCTAAAAGAGGTAATAATATTGGACAATTTAATTTGGGAAGATGTTATCATGATGGTATTGGTATGGAAAAGGATATAAAGAAAGCTTACGAGTGGTTATTAAAATCTGCGAAAGCTGGAAATCAACAGGGTCAACTTTATCTTGAAAGATTCTTTTATATTAAAATGAAACCATAAGATACATAATAATATTGTATACAAATTAACCGATGTGATCTTCTAATTAATTTTTTTTTTTTTTAAATAAATTTGTCACTTGTCACCTTATTATATGAAAGACAATTGTCACATGGTATAAGGGGTTAATAAACATTATACTACATTATACTGTAAATATAAAATGAATTTTTTTTTGTAATAAAAAATGTCAACCTGATTACTTATTTCATATGATTGATTGATATTTTGATGTTTCTTTTTTTTTTTTTATAAATCTTCACATGTTTAGAACCCTAAAAAAAAAATAAATAAACATTTATAATATTTATAATCTGATAAATTTTAAATCATAGTTATCTTATCTCCCTCATTGAACGAATTTTAATTTGGTGATTAATCATCCCAAAAAAAAAAAAAATATCTGTGTCACTATAGTCATAAGGACTGGACTTTAATTTCGGCAATAATCATTAATTTATTAAAATGAGCTAATGCGGCATAAACCGACCATTTGGAGGTTGCATATCAAAAAGATTTAAAAAACAAAAAAGCATCAAGGCGAATTAGGCGTGCATCCGTACAACTTATGCATCTTCCACGTTATTTGATATACTTATTTATATGATATATTTATTAATTAAATAAGGTCTTTCACGTGTCAATTTTGGTAGAAAATTTGGATTTGAATTAAGATTTGAAGTTATATATCACACATGACCTGATCATCGGTAAATTTCGCTAAAATTATTCTCCCCTGAAATGTTCCACAACTTTTTTTTAATGAATGAAAATGTTCAATGTTTCTCAAATATGCATTATTACTAAAAAAAAAGAAAATGCATTTTTTCTTACTATTTAAATTATTAAATTCAAATGGTTTACCCGCTTAGATTATTTTGATCTGATCTGAATTTGTTATTAAGCTTTTACTTTAAAAATACCTCGAAAATTTCTTGAACAATTCTGTTTTCTTAGCGGTCGGTAAAACGCCTCTCCTCTTAGTTTTATACCAATTATTTGTTTCTTTCGGTTTTATCTTTTTTTTTTTTTTTTGTTTCGAAATCTCTTTATATGAAAGTTCTTAATTAAAGGGTTATTGAAAAAGAAAAAAAAATAATTAAAATAAAATATCGTATATGAAGGATTGCTGGACATATCCATTTTTTCAATATTACATTCTAAACTAAAAAGTGATCATGCACAACTCTTTAACTGAACTTCCCCTTAATGATATTTCAGTACAAAAAATGTCTACCACGGTACGTCGTCAAAGAAGAGCTTCTTTTAGTACGACTAGTTTAATTAATTATGATAACAATCGTAATAATGTTATATTTGGAAATGGAAAAAGTCAAAATTTATCCACCTTATTTGTAGAGGAAGAGGAAGAAATTGTGGAAAGTAATTGTGTAAGTTATTTATATTAATTATAAATCTATAATTATAATTATAATTATAATTCTAATTCTAATTCTAATTTGATCATTTATATTATTTTTTATATCATTCTTTTTAGCCACAAATTGAAGATGTGATACGACAATTACAAAATGAATTGCAACAAACTAAAGATTTAGTTACTGAACTTGAAACTAGATTAGAAAGGTAAATAAATAAATATATATATATATATGTATATATAAATGTAAATTATTTATTTATTTATTTATTTATATTTTATATACACTCATCATATACATTTTTTTTTTTTAGAACCGAACAAACTAGTCAAGTAATTGTTAGAGAATTAAAAAATTTATTAGCGGAAAATGAGTAAGTTACTACAAAATCTTTGGAATTATCACTTGAAATATCATATTCAAACTTATTTATAATAAAATTATAGATCAGAAAGTCATACAACAGCCGTAGAAATTGATCAAGAATTGGAGGAAGGTGATGATATGAAATTTGATTTAAATGATGATGAGTTTTATATTTCATCACCTTTGATTATGGATCAATCTCATCAAGAAGATATACTTAATGATATCGTTGATATTAATGATTTATCATCATCACAGATTGAATTAACGACTTCTTCAAGGTCATCATTAGAATTACAACCCTCTGATGATTCATATAATAGAATATGTAGCGCTGTACAAAGTTTGATAAATGATGCTCAAGTAGCTTTACAAAAACCAAATCCTTCTTCATCTAATCAATTGCTTGGCCTTCCACAAACAACTACTCGCCCAAGAGCACAAAGTTGGAGTTCGAACGTTAGCAGTTGGATAATGAATCAATATAATCCTTCTTCTATGGTATGTGAATGTGGAACTTGTTGGTTATGTTTAGAAAGTTGTAATAGCTTATCTTCAACTACAACTACCACGAGACCAACTCCCAAATCTTCAAGAGCAAATTCATTGACTTCAGCACATACTCCTCCTCTTTCTTTAACATATCAACAACAAGAATCATTTAATACTTATAATAGACAAGTTAATTTGGCAGGCATTAAAAAACAATATCGCAAGAAATTGGAAAGTAGATCCTCTTATAGAAAGAGTTGTGATGATTTAGATATGGCATTACAAAAATTAATTAGTACAGCTGTATCAGCAGGAGTAGAACATGGTTTAACGCATTCTCCTATTTATCGTCAATATAGTGAATCCATGGAACGTGATGATTCAGGTGATCGTTATGATTACTTTAGGAATCATGAAGATGATGAGATTAACTATGATAATAGTTTTTTTAATTCTTTTGGAATTTTTTGTAATCAAGATCTCAAAAATAATGACAATAACAATGATAATGATAGTAAAAAAGAATCTTCTAAATGGAGAAGACGTATTTGGAATTGTTTACAAAAAATGGGTATAAATTTCAACAACAAAAATAATGATAAGGAGAATGTTGAAGAACAAGAAGAAGGAATAGAAGATGGATATGGTTCATACAGTTCATATAGGTCATATAATTCTTCATGGAATTCATCATCTGATTATCAGGAAAATTCGAATGAAGATTCTTCAGATCCATTTCCTTTAAACATTGGACAAAACATATTTAACTTTAATGTAAATTTAATAAATTCAACAACAAACAATTATAATAAAACAACAAATAATTCTATAAATGAAATTGATAATAGTATTCATACAACAACAAATAATTACCAAAATTGTTATAATACTATTAATTATGAAGAAAAATCATCTCAATCACAATCTGGTTCTAAAAAAATAAAATCATTAGCCACAAAATTTACGAATATGTTGGCAATGATAGGATTAATTATTTCAATGTCACAAACCATTATATTAAATCCAACCAACACTCCAGCGCTTATGAGTGTTGCGGCAAGAAATATGATCAGAAGTAACGTGAAGAGAAGACGCAGCCGAGGTGAAATGATTTTGATGATTAAAGTAATTAAATATGTTTCAGTATTATTTGTTGGTTGGGCTGCTGGTCGTATTGGAAAAAAACAAAAAGATTCATCTGATGGAAATAATGGTCGAATTAAAGAGATTCCATCAAATAAATCAAATAATTAATTTTTTCATATTTACCAAACTTTTTTACATCGTTAGACCGTAATTGATTTACGGAACATTAATCGTTTTTCTATCACATTTACTCGTATTTTTTTTGGGCAAATCATTCAGACAATTTTTTTTTTTATCTTTTTCCTCTTCGTATATAATTGGCAAAATCATTTCATTTTTTCACACTTTAAAAAACTTTTTTTACAAACCACTTTACAAACCACTTTACAGACAAAATCATTTTTCAAAGCATAATATTTTCACAAATTACAAACAAAAAAAAACTATTTTAATATCATCACAAAAATCTATGATCAAATAATATATATGCATTGTATTATAATTAAGTATACTATCGTCTAATTGTACATGTACAAACTTCTAAAATTTTTTTATTATAATATTTAATTAATTCGTTTTTTTTTTATAATTATTTTCGTGTAAATTTTTTTAAAAAAGTATATAGACTTATAAAAAGTACTAAAGTACTTCGTTTTTAGAATTTCTAAAATTGGCAATTATTTTTTTTTTTTTTTTTTTTTTTTTTTTTTTTTT
>QZLH01000737.1:8884-26046 GCA_003833135.1 Oehlia diaphana
CGAAAATTAATTTCGTTATAATTTATTATAAGTATTTTTTTAAGAGCGTGAACTCAATTCTTTTTTTTTTTTTTTTTTTTTTTTTTAAAAAAAAAAATTTATTAAATTTTTTTTTTTTTTTTTTTTTTTTTTTTTAAAAAAAAAAATTGATTAAATATTGTCTACTTTTTTTCTCGTAAAAAAACGAATAATAATATATAATAACTAAATAAATATAAACAAAAGTGAAAATGTCTAAAATGCAAATTAAATGCTACTGTACATTATTTTTTGAGGAGAAAGATTTTGATGTATATAGCAAAGGAATGTGTTTTCTATTTATAAAGCAAATTAAGATAGATATAATACATAATTAAACAATTATTGAATATTACTCTTGAAATCTTCAAAAGTAAACTTGTCATTTATCAAGTTTAATTTCAACCAAAGTATCTTGGGAATCACGACATTCATTGACAACACATCTAAATGGTCTGGGTTTAGTGATTGTAGTGGAAGTGAAGTCTGTTATAGAAGAAGGATTTGTGGTAGGAGTAGTATTTGTACTCTGGGTACTTGTAGAAGGTATACCAATTTCTTCATCAATAGTATCAATAGCAGTAAAATAATTCAAAATACTCAAATTACTCCAACGAGATCTTTTCGGAGAAGGGACCGATGAAGTAACTGAATCAATTGAATTCATACCTAGATTATCATCAGTATCTTTAGGAGGTTTACTGCTAAAACCAAATTTTCTTGACCAATTACTCCATCTTTTAAAAGTAACTTTACGTTCTCGTTCCTTTAAATAATCATCATCATCTTGTCCATCTATTCTCTCCTTATTTTCTATCGCTTTATTTCTTGTATCTATTAATGTTTCTAATTCAGAGTAACGACCTTCTTTTTTATGATATAACATTTTTGTTAATTTTAATTTATCTAAATAATAAGTATCAAGATAATAATCTTTTAATAAATATTCTAAAATTTGTAAACGATCTTCCAAACTTGTTCCTTCAGGACGATCACTAACATTTTCACCAAATGGGATACCAGCAGAAGAAACATATTTATCAGCTAAATGTTGTTTAAAACTTCTACGACAATTCCAACATCTAAATACAATTTTTTGAAGTATACCCCAAGGTTCAACTTTTGACATACCAAATAATCCTATATAAACGGTTACAATAAAACCGTAAAAACCACCCAAATTAGAAACAAGAGATATGGTTTGATATTCATACTTTTCAATTTCTGTACGAAAATAATGAGGATTTTTTGGTACTATTACAAGTTGAGTCTCATCTGATGATTGTCTTTTTAATGGTATTGAACGAGTATCAACTTTAAATTCCATTGAAAATACATCCGGACGAATATCTAATTGACCCATTAAATTAGTACTAAAAACTCTATGAATTAATACTGAATATTCCAATATATTTCGTTGACCTTTAATTATTGGAACACTATTATATTCAACGAATTTAGTATCAGGAGAACCAATAGTAAAACGTCCATGTTCAACAGTTGAAAGATCATCAAAATATACAGTATAAAAATTTGGTAAATCAATCGATGATAAAGTATCTTCTTCAATTGGAGGAATATTTGGTTTAATATTATAAAATATAAATGTTCTATTTAATCCATTTGATGAAACTTTTGGATCTTGAAATGAATCATCAATATTTGCATTATCCATATTATCTTCATTATCTTCAATATCTTCATTATTACCATCATAATTAGCATTATCATAACTAAAATTACTATCTTCATCATATACTGCTATATTTTCAGCAGGGATTTTTAAACAACCATTTTCTTCTGATAAAATGAGGGAACTACACTTTGAATCCGTATAATTCATGTTTTCTGATAATATTTCGGGTCCCACCTTTTTGGATTTCCCACATGTTATTGAAAATTGTGGTTCCGCTTGTGGTACTTCAGTATTATTTAATTTATTTATGAAAGCAGGACTTAATGAACCAGGACATATTACGAAACCTATTTATTATTAAAATAATAAAAGAAATTTAATTAATTTATATATTATTATACTGATATTTTAATAATAATTAATATATTTACCAGGAAAACCTCCACCTTTTTTAGATTCTAAAGTAACAATATTTGGGGATTTAACAAAGCTTACTAAGTTTAATATTTGAACATACCCATATGCTATTACTGCAAGAACAAGTACTATAGCTGATGTTCTTCGTAATAAACGAAACCACCAGGGTTCATGTCTTTGATTAGTAAATATAGCATCTCTCGCAAACATTTTTTAAAAAACGGATTATATAACAAGGAAGGGAAAGAGAGTAAATTATATAAATATATTGTATATATATATAGTATAATATTTGATTGTTGGGTTTTTTCGGAAAGAAGAGTGTTCGTTAAAATAAAATGTTTATATTTATATTCTATTTATTTTATTTTTTTTTTGTTCTACACGCACCCGGCGTTAATAATTAGTAAGAAACTTTGTATTTAATCCAAATAGGTGGTGGACCCAAGAAAACACATTGTCAAAGGAAGATTTTAAAAAAAATAAACCTACGGATTGAGAGTTAATGAAAAAAAAAAAAAAAGGAAAAAATGAGGATATTTTTATTTATATGGATATAATCATATTACATTTTATCTCATTCGTTTTTGTTATATTACGAAAAATTTATTACTCAAGATTTCTTCTTTGTTCTTTAATAATATTTTGGTTTATCATTTAAACAAAGATCATCTTTGTAAAAAAGTATTATCCTTTGTCTACTGAAGATTAATATATCGAATATGTTACATAAATATCCGTTATTACATACAGAAGGAATGCACATAAAGATTACATGAAACTCTTAATGGTAACCTTTAAAGACCAAACTTGAATACAATGTCAATTTAATGATATGGAATTAAACGATCCGTTATACGGCATAAATACACATAATACAAGTATGTATTGTAAAGATTAATTAAATATAATTCAGAGTAGGTAATACGAAATCAAGTTTGCAGATTCTCAATTTTTTTAACTAATATTAATTATTTATTTGATACTTTCGATTCGTAAATTTGTTGTAAAAATAACAATTAGTTACAGCATTTACTAAAAGATTGACATTCACAATATGGTTCAAATTTTGCGATTTTTTGAGATTTACATTACAGAAACCTGAATACAATTATATTATTATATTATATTATGTTACAGAACAGTGTTACATCAATTTAATTAAAAACCAATCATTTTACTTGGTAAATGGATTTTATATTCTTGGTTTCGAAACATTAAGAATCTTTTTACACTGAAAATAATCCACACCCACGGTGAGGGATCGACGTTTAAATATCTTGAATAATAATCTCAAAAAAAGAGAAGAAAAGTTTTTATATATATATATTTTATAAATATATACAAAAATTACAAAAAAAGAAAGATAAAAATAAATTCAATATTAAAATATTTCCATTTTTCCTTGTTTTTTTTTTGTTGTTAAAATTATTAAAAACTTATATTAAATAAACGCCATTTGCACAACGTTTATGAAACCAGTAAATCGGAATATTGAAGTCCGAAATTTACCAATTTATTATTAATAATAAATGGATTATAATTTTACCCTAATTATGGGTGTTTGTATTTTATTTATACTGGGTAACGTTCACTTTTTCATGGCGTAAATATTGTTAAATATTTGGGAATTTTACAACGAATTTTATCAAGTTATCTAGAAATCTAGAAAAATCAAAATATTGTATGATTATGATTGGCGCGAGTTATCTATTCTTAACAACAAATTATTCTTTCAACAGCATGATCCTATAAAGAGATATATACTATATAATTCAAGCCATGGCTTTTAATTTTTTTTATCATTAATTTTTTTTATTGATTTTTTATAATATACACTATATTTTATATGATCACATGATCATAATTTTTTTAATCGGTAATAATTTTTCCTATTTTACAAATAATCTATATTGAATACAGAAGATGGTAAAGGAGAAATGACAGAAATTGAAAAAGGACTATTCAAATTTAAATCTAAATAATTATGATCATCTAGAGAAGGAACTTGTATCGTTAAAGAGGAGTCAGAATTGACACTATTATTTCTATTATTATTTCCTATTGAAAGCAAATCTTCTAATTTTTTATGAAAATCTTTTTGATAATCATATTTTGATACTTCGCCCTTTATTTCTTCCATGCAGTAAGTATCGAAATAGTTATCCTTTAGTAAATATTCCAAACTCTGAACACGTTCTTCTAAACTAATTTCTTTAGGGATATCTTCAATATTATCTACTAATGGTATACCAGGTTCAGTATTGTAATAATTAGCTAATTTATATTTAAAATCTCTTCTAAGACACCAAAATCTAAGTAAATATTTTTGAAGAAATCCCCAAGGTTCAATTCTAGGCATACCAAATAATAATAAATAAAAAGCTATAATAGCGCTGTGAAAACCACCAATGGTAGAAATAAGTGATATAGGATGATATTCAAATTTTTCTATTTCTTGTCGAAGAAAATGTGGAAGTTTTGGTAAAAGTATGAATTGGGTTTCCTTACTTTGTATATATTTTGTATTAAATTTAATTTCCATTGTAAATAAATCAGGTACTATATTTAAAAGACCTATTAAACTAGAACTAAAAACTTTATGAGTATTAATAGAATATTCTATAATATTTTTTTGTCCTGAATTTATTAAAACATTAGTGTATTCAATAAAATAATTATCAAAATTTTTAACCGAATAATATACAGGTTCACTATCCGTTTCCTGATGTATATAATCTTCAAAATATAATGTATAAAATGTTGGTATCTCAGATTTTATATTAGGTTGTATATTAAAGAACATTAGTGATTGATTAAATCCTAGAGATTGTAATGGTATTTCCCCGTTACCAAAATCTTCATTATAAGCTGAATTATCATCTTTTTCATTAATAGAATCAATATATTTATCTTCAGGTTGAAATCTTAAACAACCATTTTCCGCTTTCGAAATTAATGAGCTACAATCATTATCTGTAATATTCATATTTTCCGATAATATTTCGGGACCTATTATCGTTGAAAAACCGCATGTAATTGAAAATTGTGGATCAACTTGTGATTCATTATCTAAAATGAATTTAGGACTTGATGATTCTGGACATATTATGAATCCTATTTATGAATAAGAATAATACTTACAGTAAATACTCGTTTATGATAATTGATTAAATTTTTGCAAAAAAAAAAAAATTTTACCTGGAAAATTTGCTACATTCTTATGTTCTACAATTAAAATGTTTGGAGAATTTAAAAAAGCAGCTACATCTTTTAATCGAGATAATCCATATATAAGTAATAAAAATATTAAGGATAACGCGATTGTTCTTCTTATTGTACTAAACCACCAGGGTTCATTTCTTTTATTCCGAAATATTGCATCACGAAAAAACATTTTTTTTTTTTTTTTTTAAATCTTTAGGTAAATAAATAAAATGATTGTAGAATGTATTTGATATATATATATATTCCTATATAATCCTGAAAATGTATGATATGAATATATATATGTGTGTGTGTGCGACCTGCGCGTCAAATACGAAAGGGAAAAATTTCTATAATACAAAAAGAAAAAAAAAACATTTGTAACATTAATAACCAGGAAAAGAACCAGCTTAATAAAAAAATTAAATGATGAGAAATTTTTAAAAAATTTTATATTCAAAGGAGGATCAACAATTTGTTGTTATAATCTTTTCCTTCTTTAACAATAAAATGTAACAGAACACACAAAGACGCAACATAATTTTCTTTGTCCTATTGTGATCTTTTGGGTTTCACCCTTTTTTTTTGGGGGCTAATGACTAATATAAAATATATGTTGTGTTTAATTGTTAAAAGTTCCTAATACCAAATTTTGGATACCCGAAACACTTTTTTATTTAAAAATAGAATATGATTAATAACTTTTGACTTCCTTAATTGTAGGAATTAATTCATTAATTCTACTAAAATTATTATTACGTACATTTAAATAACCTAATATTTTTAAATTTCTATTCTTTTCTAAAACATATTGAATAATAATATTAATAAATTCATCATCTAAAGATTTATAAATATCTAATTCAATAATATTAACATTAATATTAAAAAGAAATTTCTTAAAATTAATTGAATTACAAAAAGTTCTTATACCAAGAAATTTAAGAGTTTTAGGTAAAGAATTTGCTAAAAGAATTAAAGCTTGTAAAGAAATTGGAAAATCATTATCACCCAACCATTCGATAATAATTAAAGAATTTAAAATTTTAAAAGAAAGTAAAGTTTCACATAATTTCATAATATCATTTGGTATTACTTTTAAAGAAAAATATTCTAATGAATTTGAACAATATAATTTAATTATATCTAATAATTCAAAATTTATAAATTCTAATATTAATTTTTTTATTTTAAATGAAAATTTTAATAAAGATTTCATTAAATAAATGAAATGTCTTTTATCTGTTATAATTAATTGAAATATTATTAAATTTTCAATATAAATTCGTTTCATTAACATTTCTTCTTCTTCTTCTTCTTCTTCTTCTTGATCAATTTCAAAATGTTCTGTTAATTCTAATGTAATTAAATTCTTACATTTACTTAATATTAATAATAATTTATTAATATTTCTTAAATAATTGATTTTTAATGTTGTTAATGAATTAGATTGTGTTATTAATGATTTTGTAAAAGTTGAATAATTAAAAAATTCATTTATCTCCAAATATAAAAGATTTTTTTGATTTTCTATTAATTGAGAATATGCTTCACATATTCTTTTTTTGAATAATAAACTTTCAATATTATTTAATTCAATATAAATTTTTAAATATTTAATATTAAAAAATATTTTTGATAATTTATTAAAAAAATTTATCAATAAATTTGAAATATAATTAATTATTTCAATAATTTCTCTTTGATAAATTAAATTAAATAAATTTGAAAAATTTACAAAATAAATATTAATTTCAAAATTTTTCAAATTTTTTAAAGAATTTTTTAATAAATTATTATTAATTAATATTTCTAAAAAATTATTTTTTTTATATTTAAAATAATTTTTATAATTAAAATGAAATATTAATTTTTTAATATTAAAATTTGTTTTAAATATCATATTTAATAATAAATTTCTTGTAAAAATTTCTAAATCAATATTTGTTGGTATATTCGTATAAAAATAATTATAATGTAATTCAATTAAATATTCAAAATTATTTATATTGATTTCTTTTATAAAATTTTGATATTTAAATAATGGTTTTTTTATAATAAAATCTAATGAATGATTGGTCTTTTTCATTAATTTTATTATTTCTTCTTCATTTAAATTTGATATTAATGTTTGTATAATTTTAAATGATGTTTTTTGTTTAAATAAAAATGGTTTTTTCCATATTATTGGCATCGTAATAGAACACCATGTTCGATTTATTAAAATACATGAATATAATGATGTTAATGATGATTCTTCATTTAAATATTCTAATATATCTGAAATAATATCATTATTTAATTTTGAACACATTTCGACATTTCGTTTTTTTTTTTTTGTGAAATATTTTTTGAAAATTGCTTTTTTATAATTAATGATTTTCACGGAATCACCAAAATTGTTTACATATTATAAGTTTTTTTCAATTTGAAAAAAAAAAGGGAAATAGGAAATATCTGTTAATTATTCGTTATACATCGTTGATTAGTGAACATAAGTGAACATAGTAACGCGTTCTTTTTTGGAAATGACCAAAAAAAAAAAAAAAAGTTAAAAAATGAAAATGGAAAAGGGAATCGTAGATCACTAATTTATTGTGTAATACGTGTAATGATGCGCGTACATGATGTATACGATTTATACGATGATTACAAAATTTTAATAGTAGATCAAAAAACTTTATCACTTAATCAAATAGGAGTAATAAATATCATAGGAGTAATAAATATCGTTAAAATTAGTCATATGAAATCTCGTGACTCTGATATTAATTTAGTCATATATTATTTTGTAACTACTAAATGTTCCAGAATAATTTTAAAGTTTGTATCGGTCTAATAATAATCTGACAGTAATTTAAAACTTGTTTTAAAATAACTGTCAGACTATTATTAGACTGATACGAGTTTACAGTAGATTGATACAATTTTACTATTCGGAATGAAAGATGATGGTTGCATGCTATAATTTCTTCACATTAATATAACATTAATATATCAATTTGAGTCATATTACCTACAAAGAAATTTTTTTTTATTTAAAGGCCAAAAAAAAAAAAATATCGAAATATTTGTTAAAAAATATTTGTTAAAAAACACGTTATAAAAAACTTAAAGCAACGCCTACATTTCTTTTATTATAAACACATTTAAACATAATACTTATATTTTGAAACCATGAGTTTAATTATAAACTCATATCTTTGCAAAAGGCGTAAGTTATAATCTTCTTCTTTATTATAAAATCTTCTTTTTCAAATTTCTTTTCTTACTAATTCTATCTTTGACTTTTAGAACTTGTTAGTTATTTGGTACACAACAGAACTAATTTATCATATCGGGAATTCTTAACTGAATACCATGATCTTATTTATATTGCATCATTTCCATATATTTCAACATTACCATTCTCAAATTGGAAAACTTTTGATGATTATTGGGCACATAAATTTTTAGATGAAGCAAATGAATTAATAAAGGAAAAAAAAATATTAAAAAAGAGTACAATTGATATCTTGAAAGAAAAGGTATTGTTTTATAACTAAATACTTTCTTATGTTTTTATATAAGCTCTATATCTTATTAACTTCTTATAAATTCTTTTATTACTAACAACTTTTTTAGATAAATAAAGAACGTTTACAACAAGAAAAATATCTTCAAATATATTGGCAAGAAGTAATCAAAAATTATAAAACTGAAAATTTAATACCTGGTGCAACTTATACAAGAAAAACAATTAGAAAAACTCTTACTAAAGATAATATTAATCCAGATTTAATGTTTTGTTATAATATTTTATATGAACTTGAAAATACAATTTGGGCTTATCCATTTTATAAATTTGATAAAAATTTAGATATTTATAATCAAATAATTAATCCAATGGATTTATTTACTATTAATTTAAAATTAGAAAATAATCAATATTCAAATCCATTTGAATTTAAAAGTGATATGAATTTAATATTTAAGAATAATGAAATAATTAATAATATTGAAATGATTAGTTTAGGTAATGATTTAAGGCGTAATTTTAAAGAATGTTGGAAATTTTATTTTTATCAAAAAGCAGAACTTTTTTTTTCTTTTGAATTATATCAACAAATAATTCAAAATGAATTAGAAAATATTGAACCAGAAGATATTGAATCAAATGATATTGAATTACATGATATTGAAGAAGATATTGAACCAGATATTGAACCAAATGATTTTTTATATCAACAACTTTTTCAAATTGAATCAGAACAAGAAATACCAGAAGAAGAACCAGATATTGAACCAAATGATTTTTTATATCAACAACTTTTTCAAATTGAATCAGAACAAGAAATACCAGAAGAAGTTGAACAAGAAGAATGTGAAAATTTATATCAACAACTTTTTTTAGAAAATATTGAACCAGAAGAACAATTTTTTCAAATAGAATCTGAAGATATTGAATTAGAAAATGAACAAAAAGAACAAGAAATACCAGAAGAAGTTGAACAAGAATATGATGAAAATTTTCAATTTAAACAACAAATTGAAGAATATGATAAAATCCAAATTGAATAAAAATATCAAGATCAAAATTGATCATCAAGAAATTATTTCTTAAATTAATGAAATAATTTTCAAATTGAACAAAAATTTTTGTTAATACTGTTTATTTAAAAAAAATTATAAAAATATTGGTTGATTTTTTTTGTTTTAATATTATTATAAAATATATTCTTATAGGATTACAATGTATTTTTTTTACATTTATTAAATAGCTTTATTAATAACATATATAATAAATAAATGCTGTTTAAATCATTATAAATACATAATAAAATTAGATTTTTATATAAATAGACTATAAATTAACTTGTATGAAAGCTATATCATAATAAATATATAATGATATAGTTCATACTAATAAAAATTTAATATAAATAACTATTTTATTATTCATAAAAATTATTTTCTTACTAAAAATAATATTAATTCAGATTTAATATTTTATTATAATATTTTATATAAACTTGAAAATATAATTTAAGCTTATCTATTTATAAATTTGATAATTAAATAATTAGTCTAATAGATTTATTTACTATTTATTTAAAATTAGAAAATAATCAATATTCAAATCCATTTAAATTTAAAAATAATATAAATTTAATATTTATAAGTATAAAATAACTAATAATATTAAAACTGAAATGTATTGTAATTTTAAGGAATATTGGAAAATTATTATATTATAGATTTTTAGATTTTAGCAGTAATTTTATTATTACATTAATATCATTTATAAGTACATGTGATAATCTTAATACTATTTAACTTTATTGTTTTTTAAAAGAGGCAAAATTTCTGTTTAATCAAAAAACTTATATTGTAATAAAAAATAAAAATATTTATTTTTATTAATAAACTAGCAGTAATATTTTTTTCTTTTAAATTATTGTAGCAGATTCATAAATTTTGATAAAAATCTTGCTGCATCCTTAAAAATTAAAATTAATTTACAAAAATATTAAGTTTTTTTTCTAAAAAATGCCAATTAATGATGTATTTTTAACACTAAAAATTGGTTAGGTAACAGAAAAATTAGTTAGATGTAAGATTTGGAATATAAAAAATTTTTTAAAGCTTATTTTTAACTGGTCACTAATAAATTTGGAAAATTTGGTGACTAAAAGACTATCAAATATTTATTTAATTGACATATCAGATAAATTTAGAGTATTTTATAAATTCACTATGATGCTAAAAGATACCAAATTAAAAGATATTGAACTAGTAAATAATTTATTAACAATTAATTTAACAATATTTTCAAATTGAATCAGAAAATATTAAACTAGAAAATATTGAATTAGAAAATATATATTGAATCAGAAGATATTGAATTAGAAGATATTGAATTAGAAGATATTGAATTAGAAGATATTGAATAGAAAGATATTGAACTAGATATTGAATTTAAAAGATATTAAATCAGAAAATATTAAATAGGAAGATATTGAACTATAAGATTTTTTATATCAAAATAAATAAAAAGAATAAGAAATACCAGAAAAAGTTGAACAAAAATGTGAAGATTTATAACAGCAATTTTTTTCAGAAAAAATTAAATAAGAATGTAAAGATTTATATTAATAATTGTTTTTTAGAAGATATTAAATTAGAAGATATTAAATCAGATATTAAATTAGAAAATTTTTTATATTAATAATTTTTTCAAATTTTAAAATAGTTTACTGATTTATATTTTAAAATAATATAACAAAATTATTAATATTTGTTTTTAAGAAAACTGAAAATATTGAATCAGAAAATATATATTGAATCAGAAGATATTGAATAGAAAGATATTGAACCATAAGATTTTTTATATCAAAATAAATAAAAAGAACAAGAAATACCAAAAGAAGTTGAATAAGAATATGAAGATTTATATCAACAACTTTTTTCAGAAGAAATTAAATAAGAATGTGAAGATTTATATTAATACCTGTTTTCAGAAAATATTAAATTAGAAGATATTAAACCAGATATTGAATTAGAAGATTTTTTATATTAATAATTTTTTCAAATTTTAAAATAGTTTACTGATTTATATCTTAAAATAATATAACAAATTATTAAATATTTTGTTTTTTAGAATACTGAAAATATTGAATCAGAAAATATATATTGAATCAGAAGATATTGAATTAGAAGATAAACAAAAAGAACAAAAAATACCAGAAAAAGTTGAATAAGAATGTAATGAAAATTTTCAAATTAAGCAACAAATTGAAGAATATAATAAAATTCAAATTAAACATTATCAAGAAACTATTTTTTAAATTAATGAAATAATTTTTCAAATTGAACAAGATCTCTGTTAATACTGTTTATTTAAAAAAAATTATAAAATATTAAGTTTAATATAATTATATATAAAATAAAATATTACAACATAGTTCATACTAATAAAAATTACGGATAATAATTTTATTATTCATAAAAATTAATTTCCTTTTTAAATATTTAAAAGAAAAACATTAGGCATTAATGATTAATCATATAAAAATCATTTTACATGGAAATAAATTGGATGGCACAATGAATCAATAAATCCGTGAAGAATAGAAACAATAAGTTACCAATCACTTACCATCCTTTGAGATCTTTGAACGTTGTGGATGATAAATATTGTGTAGTGAATCCGATGTACACATAAATCCAAACCATTTAGGTTACAACACCTAATTTATAAACGTAAAAGATTATTATATTGAAAAATAATTTTTAAAATACAATGTAGATAGATTTATTTATTTTATTTTTTTTTGATGTAATTTTTTTTTTTTTACTTAAATTTGCCTCATAAAACAAAATATTGACTATTCTTTCAGGTTATAATTTTTTAAAAAATAAATTGTCCACCAGGGACAAAATTGATTGAATTATTTTTATTTATTTTTTTTTTTTTTTCCTTTTCAAGCACTACTCTTTACAAATTACCGCTTCTAACTAATTCAAAATATTCACCACGAAGTGTCATTAATTCTTTATGAGTACCAGATTCAAGAATTTTACCACCCTCAACTAAAGCAATTTTATCCGAATTCTTTACACTTTTAAGACGATGAGTGATAACCAGTGTTGTACGACCTTTTTGAACTTTACTAAGAGTTTCTTGTACAATGGCTTCATTAGTTGTATCTAGAGCGCTTGTGGCTTCATCCAATATCAATATTTTAGGATCTATTAATAAAACTCTAGCAATAGCAATTCTTTGTTTTTGACCACCTGATAATTGAGAACCACATGAACCAAGTTTAGTGTCATAACCATTTGGTAAATTAAGTATAAACTCATGTAAATTAACTTGTTTAGCAACGGTTTCGATTTCTTCTTTAGTAGCATCATCTTTACCATAAGAAATATTTTCAGCAATTGTCATATCAAATAATACTGGTTCTTGACTAACTATACCCACATTTTCTCTTAACCAACGTAATTCTAAACCTTTTAAATCTTCATAATCTAACATAATGCTACCATGTGTTGGTTCATAAATTCTTTGTAACAAAGCTGCTACAGTTGATTTACCGTTACCACTTCTTCCTACTAATGCAACAGTTTGACCTTGATGTATGGTTAAATCTAGCCCATTAAGTACTGTTATATCGGGTCTTTCTGGATATGAAAATTTAACGTCTTTAAATACAATTGTACCTTGAATTTGATTAGGTTTAATACCTTCGGTATTTGATGTCACTGGTAAATTAATAATTTTATCAATTGTTTTAATTGCTTGTTTACTTTTGGCGTAATACGGAATAGTGGCAAGCATTTGAGATGCTGATGTAGTGCAAAATATAACCAAGGTCCAAACTATGAGCATTGTTTGAAGATCATAAACTCCATCGGAAACTAATTTGGCTCCATATCCAAATGTTACAACTTTGGTTAAATAAGATAAAGAATCCAAAAATCCAGAAGTAAAACCACAAATAAATGCTTTTTTAACTCCAATTTTATAAGGTTTTTCTAAGGATGAATGGAATTTATTTTCCATAGCAGGTTCGATCGCAAGAGAAAATACCGTACGTAAACTTGAAATTGTTTGATAAAAAGAGTTTGCAGCATTTTCTGTTGCAAGTTTTTGTAATTTTTCATATTTTTGAAGAATGAAACCTTGTAATTCGGATATAATAAGTAATAGTGGTACTAATCCAAATCCAACCAAAGTTAATTGCCATCCGACAGAAAATGCCCATATTATGCCACCAAATAGTGATATCAATCCAAGTATTATGTTACCAGCGAATTGTCCTATTAAATTTTTTGATGATTCAGTATCTGTTGTCAATATCGTTGTTACTTTACCAGTAGCATTTTCGGGTTTATCAAACCATGATTGTGGTTGACGCAAAACTTTTCCAAATCCTAAATGTCTTAAACGAACTGCCCACCTTTCTGATGCTCTTTCTAATAAGTAATATTTAAAATGCGTTGATATACCATTTATTATGGCAATCAAAAGAACGTATAATGCGAATCTTCTTGATTCATACATAAGTTTATCTTTATCAGCTATTGAATAAGTATTTAATAAGTTTGCTAATACGAATGAGAATGCGGGCATGACAAGTCCATTAATGACGGTAGCTATTATTCCAATATAATAAAATGATTTATTATCCATGGTCTCTCTTATGAGTTTAATAATAGGAAATTTAAATTTTTGTTGTTCTGTATTTTCGGATTTCGATTCATCAGGATTTGTTACTAAAACATCGATTATTACGCCATCATCATTATCTTCATAATAACTAATTATATCATTTATTGAGGTACTATTATCATTTATTTCATTCCTTTTAGAAAATGCTGCGGTAGCACTTCCTTGTAACATATCCATATCCATAGGATCTTCAAAATACCATGATTTTCGACTGAAAGTAGCACTTGGTGGTGGGGATAAAGAAAAATCAGTTGATAAAAAATTCATTGCTGAGACTCTTTTGGCTTTTAATGATGTAGGAGTTGTACTAATTTGTTGAGATTCATGTGAATTTAATCTTTTATTAATACTATCTAATTCAGGAGTACGACGTTTAGGATTTGGGGAATGGTCTACTGAAAGTTTATTATAATAACCATTTTTAATATCCAACAATTGTGATTTTGTACCAGATTCTACGATTTCACCTTCATTCATGACGTAAACCAAATCTGAATCTCCAATATGTTTGAGTTGATGAGTAACAACGATTGTGGTTCTATTCTTTCTACAATTTTCAAGAGCTTTTTGTACCATATGATCAGAGGTCATATCTAACGCACTTGATGCTTCGTCCAAAATAAGTATGGCAGGATCTTTAATTAAAGCACGTGCGATGGCAATTCTTTGTCGTTGTCCACCTGACAATTTTTTACCCATATCACCCAAGCCAGTATCGTAACCTTGAGGTAATTCCATTATAAAATCATGTATACAAGCTAATTTGCAAGCATCTTCGACTTCTTTCATAGTAGTATTCCAATAGTCTGCTCTACCATAAGCGACATTAGCGAATATAGTATCATCAAAAAGTACGGGTTCTTGACTTACGACACCAATTTGTTGTCTTAACCAAGAAATATTTAATATTCTTAACTCACGGCCATCTAACATAATTAAACCTTCTTCAGGTTCATAAAGTCTTTGAATTAATTGAGTTATTGTAGATTTTCCTGAACCACTTTCACCTACGAATACTGTTGTTTGATATGCTGGTATATGTAAATCAATATTTCTTAATACCCAAGTATCAGGACGACTTGGATAAGAAAAACTAACTTGATTAAATTCAATATTTCCTTCGATTTTTGATAATTTAAAACCCCTTAAAGCATCTAGTTCCATTAAAGCGACTTTTTCTAATAAAATGTTTATAGAATTAACAGCATTTTTTCCCCTCTCAATTGAAACTATTCTAGGTAAAATGTTTTTAAGAACACCTAATCCTAACATTGCGGAATAAAATACGCTTAAAACTTCACCTGGAGCTAATTTTTTATTGGCTACAAGAGTGGCTCCAAACCAAAACCCTTGTACAAATAATGATAATATGAGAAATTGAGTTAATCCAGATCTTAAACCATATGTCCAAGCTAAACTTGACGAAACACTATTTGCTGCTTGTAAATAATTTTGATGTTTTTTCTCTTCTTTTTCCTCTCCATTAAATGCTCTTATTGTTTTTATAGCTGATAACGCATTTTCTAATACATTTCCGGCTTGAACAAAAATATCACGTTCTTGTACAATTAATGGACTAGCTCTACGTGAAGTGTAAGCTAATGAGAGAAGCAATAATGGCATAGAAGCTAATATTACAAGTGTAAGTATAGCATGACTAATAAATGCTAATACAAATGTACTTACAACTGTAACAACATCTTGTATCAAGTAACCCATATGTTCTGAAATGACAGCCTGTACATCTTCAGTATCTTTATTTACACTAGTTAATAAACCTCCTGAAGTTACATCATCTCTTTCAAAATATGCTATTTCCATTCTTAATAAAGATTTGAAATAAATTTGTTTCATTTTTTTAGATTGTCTTTCACCAGTCCACATCCAACATGTTATCATTGAACCCATAAGTACAAAAGATCCTACTCCTAACAATGAAAATTGTAATAATAATGTTTTTATTTTTTCTTCAAATACTTGATTTGTTATAGCACCAATTTGTTTGTCTGTAAAAGTGCCGAATATTTTTCCTAATAAATATGTCATTAATGGTACAAGTAAACCACTTAATACACTAAAAAACATTCCTAATGTCATTAAAAAATAATCGACTGAAGTCGCAAATCTGAAGATATGAAAAACTGATGTCGGTGCTACTTGTAATGGAGGTTTTTGTACAGGTTTATATATTGATGTTTTTCTTTTGCCATTATATTGTTCTTCTGTAGTGAATTCAACATTTTTTTCGTTACCATCAACGGTCGTTGTTATTATTCTCGGTATTGATTCGACCAAAGTTGAATTACTTATATCAGAGAATATTGTATCCCTATTATCCTCAACGTATGTATTTGTTCGTGTCGGTAATATATAATCAACTATTTCTTCTCTTATTATTTCTTCTTTGTTCATTATATCACTCATATTTGTAATTTTGTAAATTTTAATCGATGGGTTAAATAAAGGAAAAAATAAAAATAAAAAAATAATAAATAAAAAAAAAAAATAATAAAATATTAATAATAAAATTTTAAAGTATATAAAGTGTATATATATATATATATATAAATGAATACACACCACTATCAAAGTGATATATATTCTATAAAGAAAAGGAAAAAAAAAAAAAAAAAAAAAAAAAATTCAAACAAAAAAAGGGACTTAAAA